>JARHVA010000362.1:887500-1040000 GCA_037957365.1 Torreya grandis
ATTTTATTCTAATTGATTAAAATAAAGTATTACGTGTTTAATCACTTTTTAACATAATATTTTCAAATCAATTAAAAAATATTACATGTTATGTATATATACGCATAATATTTTTAAATTGATATATATATATATAAAATAACATGTAATATTTTCTAATCGATGAGAAAATATTATGTATAATATATATATATATATATATATATATATTCTCATCGATATACATATATACATACATACAAAATTACACACATACACACACACTAATCCATTAACAAATATTATGTGATATATATATATATATATATATATATATATATATATATATATATATATATATATATATATATATATATTCTAATTGATTATAAAATATTACATGTTATATCTATATATAATACTATATATAACACATAATATTTTATAATCGATTAGAAAATATTATGTGTTATATATAACATGTAATATTTTATAATCAATTAGAAAATATTACGTCTTATATATAAATACACTTGATAATTTCTAATCACCCATTCCTCTCTCTATATAACATCTAATATTTTCTAATCGCCTTATATATAATTTGGTCCAAATATTTTCTAATCAACCATTCCTCTCTCTATAACACTTAATATTTTCTAATCACCATACATACATACATACATACATACATACATACATACATACATATATACATACATACATACATACATATAGTTACTCTTGATAGCTTTTAAAGTTTTACTCCACATCTCTAACTTATTAAGACAACCTTTATCTAATTTCTATGCAGAGCTCTCAGTCCCACTATAAATACTGTATTATATAGTCTTAATATTTTATGTGGAATGCAATGTGTTGACATGGAAATTATTTTCTTTTCTCATAAAAAAGATGCACCCATTTTCTCCTTTTCACTCATTCTAATTCTAGATATTATAAATTGGCATGGATGTTAATATTATGATATTTGAATTCAAATTTACTTATAACTAGAAAAGTGTCATAGGTCATATAAAAAAAATACACTATCCATTAGACATATATTGCATTGAGTATATTTTTGTTACATGAAAGAAATATTATGTGATCCTAAGGTTTCTAACAATTTTATTGTTCTAATTCATGGGGTGTGACTGTTAAAGGGATAGATAGTGGACACTAGCTATATACACAATATTTTACACTTTAAACACTTACTAACACTTTTCTTTGTAGCGAATTGTCGAACATCGACCTCCATGAGTGTATGTCTTAAAGGGTGCATTGAGACAGAGAAGGGCTTCCTCATGGTGCTTTACAAGATATAGTGGTATTATATCATGATTACATTAGTCATATCATCATTTTAGCTTCTTCAGATCATCTTTCCATTTATCTCCTTCCATCATATCATATTCAGTTGTGTTAGTTTCCTTTATATTTTATGGCATTAACTAGCCTGATACCATATTTATAGAACCATTCCCTTTCATGTATTGTATTAACTAGCTCAACATAGTTCTAAGCCCGTATTTTGATATTTATATTGTATTAGCCTGGTCAATACCAGTCTACGTCAACCAACATCTTTCAACTATATTAGACTAGCTAATACCATTGACTTAGAGTTTAGGGGTAGTTTAGGGTATTATATCAATATATATAGGGGTCATATTTCATTCCAATCAAATCATATACACTCTATTCACTCTAATTCTACTCTCACTTTTATCCTAAGTAATATTTGGATGAGTATATGGTATATAATCTTGTGTTTGATAAATTTTTCTTGTGTTTGAAGCTCAATGGAAGGAGTTGAACCAAGGAGGTGCCATAGTCTTCGGAGTCCCTAACTAAAGATATCTAGGTTTTCTTATTGTATTTGAAATATTCAACCCATAACATCTCTTGCAAAGATCTACTAAAGCTAAGGGGGAGATTGATGCTTGATAGGTTCAATCCAAGGTAACTATTTCTAAGCTCTATACTCTTTCATTACACTGAGAGGTGTAACCTAGAATGGTAGCCAAGAGTGTAATGGTGTGAGTTGTTCACTTTTATTTTTGTTAAGCCAACATAATAATAAAATAAAATAAAAATCAGCTGACCAAAAAACATGTAATTAACGAATACATTATTTGAATATATATATATATATATATATATATAACAAAACATAAAATAAAAAATAGCAAAGCAGATCTAGCTCTCTCGAAAACCTTATCCTCCTCTAAGTTATATTGTTGCGCCGCGATTCTTGTGCCCTAAGATTTCTATTTACCGTGATATAATAAAAAATTATTTTGATTTCTTGGGTTCAATTTTAGGGTTTTTTCTTTTGTTTTATTAAGTCCATAATTTTATGATTTATTATAGACTTCTAAATTCATAATTTTATGTTTTATTTTCAAAGTCCATAATAAATATGTTGATATCTGTAATTATTTTTATATTTGTATAAATTCATAATATATGATTTAGATTTAAATATTTTTTAATATTTGATATCTGTAATTATTTTTATGTATATGTAAATTTATAATATATAGTTTAAATTTAAATATTTTTTAATATTGATCAATTTTATTTAAAATTAAAATAGAGTTATATATTTATTATATAATTATTAATATTTTATATAATTTTATTAAAATCTATCGATAAATTATTTTTATTCATTAATAATTAAATAGATTTATTGTATTTTAAAATTGCTAGATAAAAGTTTGAATGCTTTATATATAAATGTATTTAAGATATATATATATGTATATGTATGTATGTATGTATATATATAGGTTGGATAATTATACATACGTAAATGAATCAAAATATATTTTAAATAGTTAATTGGTTAGTTATATTAAAATTATATATAACTATATAACTATATATATATATATATATATATATATATATATATATATATATATGAGATAATTATACATACATAAATCAAAATACATCTTAAATAGTTAATTGGTTAGTTACATTCTTTAAATAGTTAATTGATTAGTTACATTCCTTAAATAGTTATATCTTAAATAATTATAAATAATTAATTGGTTAGTTATGTTGTTTATTTATGTTTATGTTTTTTTTAAGGGTGACAATTATATTAATAAAGGATTATAGCAAAAAAAAAAAAAAAAATCTTTTTCTTTTTTAAAATTAATTGTTGTAAATTTTGAAGGACACTTTGGAATAGATAATTATTATTTAAAAAAAAATAAAAATAAAAAATAAAAAATGAACTTTATTGGCAATAAGTTATAAGAGATGGATATATCCAAAGACTGCATTTTTTACGTAGATAAATAATTAAATAGTTGTTAAATTTAAATAATGTTATAAAAGGAATCACACGATAAATTTAGAAAAGTGTTTCATTCAAAAACAAGTTGTTATTGATATACTTTTTAAGTGTGCTATAATAAAATTTAATTTTTGTTTTCATAGTCCACTTTATAAATATAATTAATAAAATTCATTAAGTGAAGTGTTCAAACTGATAACACATACTAAAGAACCAAAAAATGATAAACCTTTAAACATTTTCATTGATGGATACATGAACCAACCTTATGAAATGGAAAGTTTTTCACTTATAGAGACAACTAGATCATGATCATATAATTCCAAGCGAAGGTGAGATAATAAATGGGAGGTTAGGAGTGTGACAATTATTGTGAGAGTGTTCCTAAGGTTTACTACAGTGTTAGTGTGGGACTCAAAAAAATGGGTTGATTTATGTTGGTTAGAGTTATTGATTTACAAGCCATTTCATAATATAAAAAGAGATATCAGACTTGATGATGACATAATAACATCAAACTGAGAATCATTGAATTACAATCCTTGGCATGTGGGGCAGAGGACTATACCAGATGACCATAAAAATCAAAGTGATGTTGAATGTGATGATGTTCAATCCATTCATAAAAATACAATGGAACATGAGTGGGAAATCATATCAAGGCTACATCGTGGGATAATTATGGAAGTATCAAAATTAGATATGCTAGGAAGAAGAGATCTTGATAGACAAGCACCATGGAATCATGAATATAAAGGAGAAGAATACACAACTTCAGCTATAAATTTCATAAACATAATGAAAGATAATGAGTTACTCATACTAGATGATATAACAAGTAATATTTCATATGGAAACTTAGGTGTCAAACAAAATAAGGCACTTGATATAATCATGAGACATTTTTTTTAGACTCATAATATCGCACCACTATGCATGATAATTCAAGGAACAGTAGGAATAGTAAAATCACATATAATTGGTGCCATTGGTGAAGCTTTTGAAAATGAATCATCAACTATGAAACATTGTCCATTTCTATTACTTGCACCAACTGGACTTGCAACATTTAATATTGGTGCTTCGACAATCCACTTAACACTATAAATCCCAATCGCAACCTTTTTAGAATTAGAAGGAACAAGATTCACAAGTTTTCAAGAATAAATGTGACATATAAAATACATATTGATTGCTGAAATGAGTTTCATTAGGGGAAAAATGTTACAGGACATAGATGCACAACTTTGTCAAGCATTTACAGAAAATGCAAATATGTGTTTTAGAGGTAGATCAATCATTTTATTAAGAGATTTGGGTCAGCTACCTCTTGTGAGTGATAAAACACCATAAAATAGTAATAAACATATAAAGTGATGAACAAAAAAGGTTTTGACATCTACTCACAAATCTTAGAGATGCACATCTGACTATTGATGATTGGAAACTATTGATGTCAAGGACAAATGGTGTATTACACCCAAGCATCATGGAAGATTTTGACAATGCTATTCATTTATTTAAAACAAATGATAATGTGAAAAATCATAAAAAAAAGAAATTAAAATCATTAAAAGGATTGATTACATGGAGCAATGCTACTAGAATAAGTAGTACCAATCCATCAGGAGGTCAGAATGATAAATTAGATGTGGAGTTATTAATATCTAAGGATGTAAGGGTGATGTTAACCTCTAATCTATGGATAGAAGTAGGACTTGTGAATGGATCTCTAGGATATATTTGAATTATAGTATACAAACCTAGAAGTTCCCCACCATAGCCACCTACATATGTTATGGTAGAATTTGATAATTACTCTCGAATGTCATTTGCAAATGCAACTCCACATACAATTCCAATTATGGCAATACAAAGGGGATGGATATGAAACTACCTTTAAGATTGGCTTGGGGATTATCCATACATAAATCACAAGGATTGACTCTTTCTAAAGCAACATTTGATATAGGGTATACAGAAAGACTAGGGTTAACATTTGTGGTCATCTCACATGTAAAATAATGTTACTCAAGTCCTTAGAACTACAATAATGTTACATGTTTAATATCACATATATTATATTTATTTTCACATTTAGATATATATTAAATTATTTTTTATAATTATCATTGAATGTGATATATATTTCTTATTTGGATGAATATGAAATGATGCATTAATTGGTATTTATTGTTAAATGTGCATACCACACCTGTGGGTGCTACTAGCATGGATATCTTAAATACATCAAGAGATATCAATCTTGAGGTGCCTATCTAACATACATCATAATATAGGCACCTTGAGATTGATATCTCTCAATGTATTTTAGATAAATGTATTTTAGATATTTATGCTAGTTTATTTACTTAATAAGATAGATGTTGTGTGTTGATTAGTGAATGAATGTATATGTAGCCTTGTCTAGGTTCTGTCTATACCTAATACTAGTATGGCTATATATTTTCTTAGAATTATCATATATTCTATTTTAGGTTTTGTAGACCCTCATTAGAGTGACCATTGCACCTTACCAACTATTATCATTTAAAACCCTTTTCCTTTAATTTAATTTATTTGCATACTTACATTTATTACTTTCAAATATTTACTTTCATAGGGGTCTAGTGAGATCTATTTTCCTATGTCACAGGCTTAGGATTTAGACCATTTCCTCTTGAAATTTGTGACATAGTAAACCCTCTCCTAATATTTCATAATTTGTTATTCATTACCTGAACTGACTAAGTATCACGAGTTTTATTTGATCATCCTTCTTCAAGTCTGAGTCTATTGAGATAGGATAGTTGCAAGTTAATCTTAGACCATGAATACATTTTGGTGAACCTGATGTGAATCTTATTCTACCATTGGTAGGATTAGATTTATGTTTTTATTTATATATTCTTAGTGAAAAATATTTCAAACCTTTAACCAAATACATTGGCTAGTTTGACATAGGTTTTTTATTTATCATGATATCAGATAGTTTGATATTATTTTGTATGTTTGTAGACTGCATCATCTAGCTAGATATAGTTATGTGTTATTTCGAACTACAATTATAGGATGATATAGTTAATATTTCTCATCTATCACTAGTGCCACCTTTTTATCAAATTATATTGTCTAACTTGATATAGTCAATTTTCTAGACTTAGTGACTACTATATCAGCCATGCCAATATTGTTAGTTTCTTATAGCCATTATTTTCATCAAATTTTAATGGCCACCATTACAAGAAAATCCTCATAGTTCAATTATCCTATACCTTTTCTCATTTATGAGGATATCAATGATAGATTTTCCACTTACAATAATACCTATAGTAGAACCATAAATTATCTGTATGTTCCTCCCCTTCTTGAATATGATTCAAATGATAATTACACTCATATTTATCTTCAAATTCATGAATAATCCTATGAGGATCCTAATTGTACAAATTTTGAAACTTATATCATTGGAAAATATCCCAATGATGATCTTCCCTTTTACAACTCTAATTATCTTTTCTACTAAGGTAAAGACCACAATGTTCCTCCCTATGATAATGATGATATTTACACTTATAATTATCAAGATCCTAGTTGTCCCACCTTCACTACTTCTCATATGGTTAATAATCAATATCATAATTTTCCCACCTATGATGATATAGATGATATTTTATGATTATATAACACCTCAGTATTGTACACTTGGCAAACTTAGACCTTGGTTATTCCTCTTAGTTATTTACCTTTCCCACTTTTGTAAGTCTCACATCTACTCTATCTTGTGCACCTTAGCCTATATATATTAGTCTAAATAGTCTTATGTTAATTACACAAACCTTTTCTCTTGCCCAAATTTCTTAAAATGTACTTATCTTTCATCCTTGAATGTTCTGAACGTATACCTACTATCCTACTCCCTGGACACTAACATCTAGGATAAACACTAGCATCAATGTTAATGTCTTAACCCGATGCAAGAGTCTAGTTCCCTAAAGTCATTTAATTTTCAAACAAAATGTCTCTTCATGGTTAGCCTAAGTGATTTAATGTGAGTTACTTATCCAAAGGGATTGATATAAATACAAGATCCATCCTCATTCATTCTTCACCTAGGAAAAACCTAGTATTCAGATAAAAGAGCATTCAATTAAATAAATATTCCATATTCATATTTCCATACCAATCATAGGGACTGCACATCTATAGGTTTGAATTACTAAAGGAGTAGCCCAAGAGCTTTATTTGCCAAGTTATAAGTTAGGTCACTATTATACTTAATTTGCACATAGTATATGATTCACACACAAGACAACACATATGGGATAACTACAAGTTTGAGGACCTATTTTAGAATATTTTCTATGTAGGTATCATCTTATGATAATAGGGTTTTTAGGGTCAGTTCAACACCATGTTCCCACTAACCCCTTTTTACCCAAGGTCACTATGAAGATGAAAAACTAGGGCTTTACCATTTCACAAGGAGTGATATTCCATGACCTAGATTTGAATAAATCAGAGTGAAGGAAAAGTAAAACATAGAAACATCTAGATGGTCACATCTTATTTCAGTAGGCATTTTTTATAGGATACTAGTGTTAAACCTAGATAGTAATGTCGATGCAACCATCCCAATTTGACATTATAGTCCAAAAAGCTAAAGGTGTCAAAACTAAAATTTGATGACTATTTTAGAATTTCCTTCCCACCTAATTTATACCTGCTCTAATTCTAAAACTACATTAGCATTAGGAAAAGCTAAGTACATCACTTGTTTATAATTTTTATATATTGCATAGTTGTACTTTTCATATTTAGACTATCTCAGTATAATAAATTTAGTGTATGCTTATATCCAAGTTTAGAATTAAATTGGCCTACTATAGATCTGATTATCACCCTTATGCCATTTCATTTATATAAACCCATTTAATATTAATCTATGGCTAACTCCAAACACTTAGATTACATTTTAGAGTAAAACATTTGGTGAACCTGATCTTTGAATATCAACCCCTAGGTCACGTAGGGTTTTCTAATTATTCTATTTTGATGATCCATGACTATCATAAAATATGTGGAACATGGATGCATCTATTATCCATTATGTATTATAATATGTCATATTTGTTATGTTTTTCTACAATACTTGCCTTGTCAAATATTATAAGTAAATCCATGCCAATGAGGACAAGGTTTTAAAATGAAACAAACACTTAATCTATTTTGAAAATTCCTTTTAAAATTTTATAGATTCAATATCTAGATGCCAACATGCATGCTCTAGACCATTTGTCCTACCTAGACATTATTCAAATGAGAGCTACCATCCTACACCCACTATTATCCCATGGATTACATTGGATTCCACAGTCAATCTTGTTACTACTTGAAGAGGAAGTCCATCTTTTTACCACCTATTAATATATAAAAATTACTTCTTAAGCCTAAGATGGTAATCAAATCCAAGGGATATGATATTATTGACCAATTGATCAATATGCATGAAAAAATTTCAATCTTTGAGCTCTTAAAGTAAGCTAATATTTAAGGGATCTACATGAGACATAGGTTACAAGTGATATTGAGATAAATTATTTTACATATTGCTATGACCTAATACACACACACAAACACAGACACAGACACAGACACAGACACAGACACAGACACACACACACACACACACACACACACACACACACACACACACACACACACACACACACACACACACACACACACACACACACACACACACACACACACACACACACACACACACACACACACACACACACACACCTCATTTTAAAATTTCAAACGGGGACCCATTCTTATTAAAAATATTTATTTGGGATCCTATAAACCTTAAAAATACATGACATGAATTTATTCATGTAAAAGTTTAAGGTTATATTTAGAAACCTAAACTTAGAGAAATTCAAACTATGAAAATAAAATCTTAAACAAATATTTTAAGTCATTTTGAGACTTAGGTTTTTATATTTCCCTTCAAAAAGTTCATGCTTTCATTTATGTACTAGTGCGACTAATGTTTTTATACTTATGTTTATTATATTTTATACATTTGTAGGACTATCATAAAATAATTTTTAATCATTCATGGTTGGGCCTTTATTTATTATGTTCAAAATAGAGAAAGGTGGCATTAACGCATTATTCAAAATCTATAACCCTTTGTAAGAGTTTCTAGGTCTTTAAAGATCCTGAGCTTTGACAGTTTGATAGATGACATTCATACATTACACATAACACTGAAAGCTTTGAAAGTAACATTTTTTTAATTCTAATAGTCCTGAGCTTATGAGTTTTGAGTGATCGATAGGTGGTGCTTTTTCATCAATTTGGGACTAGGGAAGGATTAACACAATCCAATGGTTCAAAGCTTCCAAACTTCAAACATTCGACACTTGGACAATTTTAATTTACCTAGAACTACATAAATATTACATAGTTATAATAGTCTCAAGGCCTTGAGGTCTAATACATTTGATCTCTTGAGCTCTGAGAAAATGAAAAGTGACATAGTTCTATTGACCCAGACTTTCAAAGGAGATATGATTAGTCAATGAACTAATGGTCTCGTGGCTCCAAATCTCTATGCTTTCAAGGTCCCAAGATCACACTAAATGCCAATGTTTTGTTACATGGAATGTTTACATACATGTACATAATTCAAAAAACCCAAGGTCCTTTTCTCTCATGCCTCTGAGTCCCCATAGAGCCAATGTGGTTCCACATGGGATAATTATGTTAACTTATAGCCCTAGGGTATATAAAGGTTATATGTAGATCTAAAATCTTGAGTGAATTATAATTAGACCAGTGCCATAATCCAAAATATGTAGGCTCAAAGTCTACATAAATGAGTTCAAAATCAAGGCAAAGAAGTGAGTAATGAGGACTTGATAGCTGTATAGAACATGATGAATGGACACATAAAGTTAATGTATAGTTTTTATTTGGAAAATAATTAAACCCATAAAATTTGACTAGTGCATTCAAATTAAAATCCATTAACTAGATTGAAGTCACATGAATCGAGAATTCATGACACAAACTTTGGATGATATAGGTAAAATATAAGCAAAGGGCAAGTCACTTTGCCTTTAATATTCGAGCAAAAAATTATTATTTTGAGCTCTCCTATGAACACAAGCCTTAATTTTATAATGAACTTGCAGAGAATTTTCATATAGGTAGTAAAGGGACTATATAGCTAAGAATCATTAAAATGGCTTCATCTTTGAAACCAAAATGTTTCTAGGCACCCTCTACATATTCTTGCATGGGACATACAAAATATATGGATATAATATTCGATAAGAGTACAATCAAATTTAAATTCCCATTCTACTTGACACTCTAGAATGTAGTGGACTCGGTGGTTACCTAATCATCACAAATCCAAATATATTAAGATGAAAATTAATATATTGATAACATGCTACTTCTCAAAACTATGGGACTTCATCAAGAAATGACTAAACTTGAGGCAATACCTTGTATGGATATGATTTGATATTTATTTTTTAATGAAACTTGTGTTGGAGATTATATAAACATTAGGAAAGTCAAGAATGTAATTGTTTACATCCCTAAAAGGGCATTTGAAATATATCTTAGGCTACCCTTACCTGACATGGCCTATAGTCAAATCTTTTCCCATTCATGGATTGAGAACAACACAAAAGATGGAAGACTCAAACAATGGATATTGAAAGGCCAAATAATAAATCCCAGTGGATCCCTCTCATCTAATGACATTTTCAAATTCAGACCAAGGATCAGGATGGCCATGGCCCTTATAAATAGACTTAATGACTTCCCTAACATCACCTATGTGTAAGTAGAATGGGTCACTATATTGGACATTTTGTTATCATCAGACAATATTGTTGCCTTAGGGGAAATAATATATACTAGGATAAAAACCCATATACATCAACCTAAGTAGAGGCCCATGGAAAAGAATTTTTATATGATGTCTTATTTAGTAGATACAATACTTATCACAATCTATAAGGTAATTGGAGAGTTGTGGTAGCCATAATTTGAATACACTGAGAACATAATATATGAAGCCTATTCATTCATGTTTATTTACAAATTCATAATTGAAATTAAGAGGATTGGTGTGGAGGTTTACCCTCCAATGTACCAAACAATTAGTGGTACCTAGATGCCTAAGCTGTCAAAAAATTTAAGGAAAAGCATTGATAAATGGGGAGACTATTGGTATTACCCCAATGATACAATTATTAGAATTACAGGGACAAGGGCACCTCCTTTTTACTATCATTCCAAGTTTTTAATGAAATTATAAAACATGAAATTCTTGACCAAATATATAATAACATTGACAAGGAGTTAGGTCAAAAGTATTTGACCCATTACTTTAAATCTCCTCTAAGCATTGGGAATCTCTAATATGTAGTGAGAGACCACTTTAATCAACTGGGGAAGATCAAGACCCACTACAATATTGATGAGGCCCAATTTTGAGAGTGGGACCCTAAGAATAAAGTCAAGAATTATCTTCAAATCTTTAAAGAAAATAAAAAGGTGAATTTCATCTATGGTCATCAATAATATGAGCATGATGTAGATTTCCTAAATGCATCATATGACTCATAAACATGGATAAGAATGAAATATGCACAAATGCCCATGATAATAGCTCAATCTATCCAATACAATCTAGTTTTTACTAAAGAATAAGCAGTCGAAATGGTATCACAAACATAAAAGGCATGGAGCCATCAGTGGCCCCCAACATGACCATAAGATTTAACAAGCCCTAGCCAACCCCCTCTCCTAACATATAAGATGAAAATACACTAGAGGAGGGTTAAAATATTTAAAGGGAAGATAACTACCAAATAATAAAAATAATTTGTCAAGAATCTACCTAGTCCAAGGCTAACTCTTACTCATTCAACCTTCACTACTGCATCTATGGGAAAAAATACTATAATGGAGATAGCCTCACCTCCACATGACATGTATAAGAAAATTTTTGTAAGAAATCTCTACCATGTATTGAAATTGATACACAAGTTAGGCTTCTAGAATTTATGTAGTCTTTTTTATCATCTATTTGATACCCCAATCCATCTCCTCAACTAGTTCCAAGTCCTACTCCCCAATCCACTATTGTTGTTACACCTTCCATTACATCACCACCACCTATACTAGTATTTCATAATATTCTCCAAAAATCATAAGCTTTGGTTTAAAAAAATTCAAGAAACAAGAATAACACTAACAATAATGCTATCTCTGAGTAGAGATGTTTTATTCATAAATATTTGTAGATCCAAACATATGCTTATCTCTGAGAAGAGATGTCTGATTTACATTTTGGGTTACATATTCATTTATACACATTTTCAAGGTAGGATGAGGATGTGGAAGGTCACCAATATTGAGGGAGATTAAGTGGTTTGACTTCCATGATTTACAATGCATAATTTGAGGAATTACTAGTTTTAGAAACTTACTATTTTTAGACTACACTACTAAAATTAAAATTTGGGACACTTCCATTGGGTTTTTTGGGGTTATTTATAATATCTCCATGAAATATCATCATTTTATCCTCATTATTATCTTTCCAATGGTTCAAACGATGAGTCAATTGTAGCTACGCTGCAAAAGTTATGGCACCCAGAAGTCCTACCACGAATTGGGGTAGAACCATCACTTGAATTGTCATCTGGAATGTTGCCTGGATCATTATATTATGTTTAAAATAAAAATTCCATCATCCAAATCACTTATTACCCCTCTCATAGACATATACCTAAGTTTATCCAAGGTTCTCACAACCCCTTCCATAGTTCAACAATTAGAGGAGAGACCACCTTTTGGTCTAACTACCATATAAGAATCCATGGCTAAGGAGGAAATAAAGGAAGAAGAATAAGAATAAGTGATATCCTTATTATACTATGCCATGGATGAGGTAGAGAATGCAAAAGTTTTGATGGAAGTAAAATAAGAGGTGACTAGGTGACTAGGGAAGAAGTTCTAGCTGAAGAATATGAAGAGGTCGAGTTGAAGAAGGCCAAATATTTGAGCTTAGGAGGGATTTTAGAAGAATAAACACTATCTCATGCCTTATACAAACCAATCCTCATAGTAGATAACACCTAAACGATAAGTGAGGTTGTTTTTTATTTAGTTTGTTTTGTTTCAATTGTAGGTACTTAAGCAATATCAAGTTCTTTTGATTCATCCATTATTTCACTATCTACCCAAATAAATACTCCCAGGAAGGCAGTCCATTTTGAAAACTTGGTGACTATTTATTTTTTTAATCCTATAATACCACCAGTCATATAAAAACTTCTAGCTCAATTATAAAATCTTATTCCATAGTTTTTACCCACACAATCAACCACATTATCAATTGAAAATACTCATGGCTTGAACAAATTCATAGATAAGGTAAATCCACTTAAAGAGCCTTCACCTTGGGAGAGGATTGTATATCCACCTCTAAAATTCTAAAAATAAATAAGTGCATCATCATCACCTCCATCAATTACATATCTTATAATGACTCATTAACCGTCTGCCTTAGAATATCTGAGTCCGCCAGAGTAAGAAGGGTAGCTTATTATTCTTGAGTGGGTTAAAGAGATGTAAGGAAATCAACATGAGAGGAAAAAATTAGTTATTATTGAATTGAACAAAGTTTCTACTTGGTTCAACAAGAAGAGTGGAACCATTCAAAGGGTGAAGAAGAGGAAGGCTTTGAATCTAAGTACAATGGAAGAAATTAAATTTGAATAAAGAGGAAATCTGTTTCCCTTAACAAAGAAACCTAAAAAGGATATGAGGGATCCTAATGAATATATTAAAGGATTATTTTATTTTATGGACTCAAATGGTAAGGACATGAAATAAATGTATAAAAACAAAGAGGAAGTAAATCAGATAGTATAATAGATACAAATTATACATGTTCCTTAGATAATTGATGATGTGCAGAGGGCATGTACTAAGTTGTACAACATTTTGTATAATATTCAAGTTTATAGAGAAAGAAGCCAATAAAATATAAAGAACATGACCAAACTTTGACATCAAATTAAGGATATAGAGAAAAGGTTTAATTTCTTGGTTTAGTGCCCTAAAACTAGTGCCTTTAATCAATTAAACTTAATGCCCAACATGGATGCATCATGGTGCCTCAACTATGTAATTGCAAGAAGGGACACTTTCCTCAATTAGCATAATTAGATGAATACTCTATTGGGACATTCTCAAATAATGAAATTAAGACCTTGAAAATTTTGAAAGACATGAGGGTCAATAATGTGATTAATCTTATAGATGAACTAGTCAATAGGAAATTTTTTGAGAACCTCCTCCAAATAGTTGCAAACACTTCAAGGAGGAAAATGAAGGCACAATATATAGGATCAATGATGAAATTTTGCTAAAGATAGGGTGATGAGAGTTAAATATCTTGGAGTATAATTCAAGATATTTTAAGTTGAACACGCAAGGTTGATGATTGAGGCCATCAAACTCTTCAAACCTTCCCTGCTTCATTTTGATATCATTAATAAGGAGTTCGATGAAACATACACTTTATTTGAAGAACCCATGATAAAATTGATAACTTCAAGATCCATGTCAAGGATGCATCCAAATACTATTTTTTCCCCACTATCGTAGGGTTCCCATTTTTTAGGATTTTTAGTCATGCAAACTTCAAGTGAGTTCATTTTATCCCTGCAAGGAAATTCAGTATCTACTTTAGTTCTTCCAACTATCACTCCATCTTATTTAGATAGTGGTTCCACATTAGTAACCATATAAATATAAACATGTACTTTCATTTTTTTGCTGATTTATAAATTTAGTTCCAAATATATGTTGCATGTATATATTGTTTTTTTAGCTATGAGATTATATTTTGGGTTGAATAATATACATGCATCTTTTGCATGAAATATGGATGTAAGTCCTATTTTTTAAATGTACATTTAGAATTCATTTGAGAAATGAGGCCTTCTCCAGCCAAATAATATTTATACTTGTATCCTTCCAATCCTAAAGGGAGGATAAATTTGGTTATTAATATTAATAAGAAAATTTACGAAGTTATATAATTTTGGTTTGATGTGCAAATCTTGATTCTTCTCCAACTTATGGATTGTGTAAGAAGTTATATTATTTTGGTTTCTTAGTCTTTGGTTGTGTATGATTAATCTCCTTTATATGTAATCATTCATATTAAGTTATAAGTGATTTGAATACCTTTTGCAAATAAATCATAATCCCCCTTGTAGATGTGTTGTTATAGTCTAACAAATGTGACAACCTTTGAATTCATGTGTTTAAGTATGTTGTATTTTGGTTCCATTTGAATATTAATTATGTTTTATTATTTGTGTGCTATGGAATCTTTTATTAACCATTGGTCTGTGATTTTTTGTCCAACCTAATTCAGTTATTGGTCTTGAACAGTTTCAACTAGTGTGATCCACATGTCTCATTTCCTACCCTACCTTTCCATCCTTTTTGAGTTTATTTTGAAATACTACCCACCTTAGGTAAGAGCCATCATCAATACACCCATATTAAGTGATTTATATTCATCCATAGCTGACCTATATATGGTAAACAATCTACCTTGCTCACCACTATTTCACCAATAAGTTATTTATAAAACCTAATACCCTACAACTCATGCCTTGGATTGATATGTTTTCATCAATATTAATACATTATAGGCTTCCTCATAAAATTTTATATGGTGTGAATAAAACCCACACCAATAGAGTAATAACTTAATATGGTGCTAGAATGAAGGCCTTCACCTTTACCTCTAATTTCTTTGAAAATAATCACTTGAGTTATACTAGAAACACCCAAAATATTAACAAGGTAAAACTTAGACACTAAATTAATATTCCTACCTTTGGAAATATATATAAAAGTTAGGTTTGATAAATGAGTTAGAAGACAACCCCAGGCTCAATCATTTTCTCCAAACAGACAACCATGTCTTCCATTTCTCTTGATGGCTCAACCTATAGCTCTAGTTCAAGCTCCAACCTAGTTGAGTAATTTTGATATCAACATTGTAGGAGTTGTCCATGACTTATATAGAAACCCTAAGAAATATCTGCCTTCCTATTCTCCCTCAGGAGGAAGGATTTACAAATAATGTATCAAGGTCTTTAAAACTACTTTGGGAATCTTGAATGTAACCCAACAAGACATGGTGTGCAAACTATTTCCCTTCACATTTCAAGATGTGACTTATGATAGGCTTTTCATTAGTTGATAAGGTTCCATTACCTCTTAGGAAGAGTGTCAATTTTTTTTTTTAGAATAATTTAGCCAAGTAACCAGTGCAAGTGTTGTTTATCAACATTTTTCAAGCATGAGAAGAGAGCTGAATAAACCAATTTGAGCCTTCAATGCTAGATTCCAAATGATGTATAATATATTTGAGACTACTTACACACCTAATGAGGCATTAACCCTAGAGACATACAATACTGATTTAGACCTTGTGACTACTATCTTTATATGTAGAGATCTTGTTATTGATACATTACCTTGACCTATGCCAAAGCTATCAATTTAGTCAAATAATTTAACCCTCAAATGTAGTATTTGAAACCACTCACTCTTGGTCCTATTTTTATAGCTTTCAATCCAATTAAAAATATAAATTGAAATACTATGGACCAAGACCAGAACCTAGTTTAAATTTAATTTCTATTAGCCTAGGATATACCTAATCAACATCTCAATTTCCTATAATTTATATACCTAACTAGAAAAACCTAAATCAATCATTGATACCAGTTAATGTGACTATATCACAGAGTACCAATTTTGATTCTAAGAAAATAGAATTGGAATTAATCTAGAAAATGGTCCAAAAATTGAGTAATGAGTTTCTAAATATGCAAAATTTCATGAGTAACACTAGATGATAGAATACCAATAAGAGATTTGGATTCTAGAGATATAAAATGCCCTTTAATAGGTCTAAAAATAATCAATAATAGAAAGTTCCATCCAATAGGATGCTAGATATCAACATCATGGCATCAACCCTTCCTAATTGGTGTAGAATTCATTACACTGTACATCATGGTGAGCTTGACTTCATTGAGTCCTACATAGCCTTCAAGATATTTTAAAAGGAGATGGATAGGCAAGAAGTTTATGCACATCAAACATAACCTTCTTCCTGTATTGATCCTAGAAACTCCATCATAATAATGGTCTTTGAGACCTATGATCTCCCATTTCCAAAAGAGGATGATACTAGAAGATAACATAGATGAGATCCATGCATTCCAACATTTATAAAGGAATAATTATAATACGAGGAACAAACATACAATTACTAGTTTAACACCTCCAAAAAATAATGCTACTATTCCTCCAAATTTTGAAGCCAACAACAATCCACCTCCCCTTAAGAGATATGAGCATTTTCATAATGTAGAACCATAAATCAAGGTTGGGTACAATATTTTTGAGGACATGAAAAAGATCAAGGCTAATATCACCCTTCATGAACTAGCCCAAATCATAGAACAAAGAGAATTATCACTTAAATCCCTAACTAAGATATCCTCTACATCAAATAAATCCAAAATTTTACACGTGCAAATGTGATTATATTTAAAGATAACCCTAAAATATTGTCATTCCTTCTAATTGTCTTAATGTTTAGAAATAATGTGCATAAATTCTTGGTTTATTTGGGTGCCTCAACCAATGTGATGTCAAAAATTGTGTGCCATAAGTTAGGCTCGAATCTTGATAATTTTAAGAGAGTAGTATTAAAATTAGATAAGTCTTAAGTCCCATATGTCATATAATTAACAAACATGCGCATTTAGTTGGTAATTAAGTCACATGTCTAATATATTATCTACATTATGGTCATTGACATTATAGAATCCTACATTTTGTTGCTAAGCTATGATTGGTCCAAGACATTAAATTGGTACATAGCCACTGACTTCTCCTACATGTGGTTTCCTTGGAAGGGAGTAGTTAAGTAGATTCAAGTGGACCATGAACCCAATATGAAGCATATGATTACTGATTATAATGCAAATATCAAGAAAGTGAACTTTATATATTCACATGCAAGTGTTTACATGTTTACCACTAAACATTAACATGCATTACATGAATGAGAATTTGAAGATTCTTCTTAGTTGTGGACTCCTGATTTTAATAGAGCCAAGTCAAAACAAGTTTATAAAGTGGGTGTAAACCTAATAGATAAAAATGGTAAGAGGTACCTTGCTGCTTATAGGTTGTAGTTTGCTTATACCAATAATAAAGCATAGTATGAAGCTTGGATCCTTGACTTATAGTTTTCACTTAAGAAAAATGTAATTAACTACATATCTTTAATGATTTTGAATAGGAGGTCAACCAAATCAGGAATAAGTATCAGTGTAAGATCACTTATCTAAATAAGTATAAATACCAAACTTAGGACCTAATTAATTCTTTTCAAGGATTCAACATCAAATCCATCCCCAAAGACCAAAATAAAATAACTGATTGATAGAATATTTAGATACTAATCTAACACCACTCCAGGAGTCAAAGATGTATAAGTTCTTAGTGGAGTTGGTCCCTTTCCCCTCCACCCTTGATAATGTGGTCATATTTTAAGTGTTCGATAAACCAATAGATTGTGCAATTCTTTAACATTTATAGAGATTTAGAAGCTCAATAATAGATGAGATGGACATAAACCCCATGTATGGTGAAGACTTGGGAGATTATGGCATTTTACAATTGAAGGAAAATTGCATCCCTTTGGGCATGGTCTCTTCATAGTGAGCTTTTAATCTAGTTCCCCAAGATCAGAAGTAGAAACCATCAAGAGAAATTGAATAAACTTTTACCAAATAAAATTTTGGCACTAACCAACACCCTCATCATGTGAATGTAGGCCTGTGTTTCACTCAAGTTTAAAAACAAAAAATGAATAACCTACTAGTAAATATAAAGATGTGATATCTTGTACATATGAAGACCTAAAACTCTTTGACCCCATAGTCATTACACACATTATCCTGTTATAACCATATCATAATCATTTCAAGAAAAGATAGAAGCTAGTAAAACCAATTATAGAACCTCTAATTCAAAAAAAAGTATAGAAGCTATTAGAAGCCAAAATTGTCTTCCCAATATGAACTCTACTTGGGTAGCCAATATAGTAATAGTTAGGAAAAAGAGTGGAGAAATCAAAATCTATGTCAATTTTAGGACCTGAATAGAGCATCAAAAAATACAACTACCCCTACCTTCACTAGATGAGGTAATTCAAATGGTAAGTGGATCAAAGATGTCCTTCTTGGATGGATTCTCTGGTTACAATTATGCACTGGTAGAAGTAGAGGATTGAATGAAGACATCATTCAAAATAAAGTGTGTAAATTTTGAGTATAAGAGGATTTCATTTGGACTAATTAATTAAGGATCTACTTTCCAAAGAGCCATGGACATTGATTTCTAAGGGTTGGTTGGAAAGTGCATCATCATATACATGGATGAGCTCATTATTCTTCAAATATAAAGCTAACCACGTAGACCACCTTCGAAAGGTGTTTAACAGATGCAAAAGGTATGGAGTGTGACTTATTTCGAAGAAAAGCATATTTGGAGTTATTAAAAAAAACTACTAGGCCATATAATTACCAAATATGATATCTCCATTGATCCAGATTGATTTTAGGCTATATCCAAGTTGACACCTCCCAATAGTAAGAAAGAGTCAAAGTCCTTCCTTGGTAATATAAAATTTATGCAAAAATTAATTTATATGTTTGTAGAGATTAACAAGCCATTAAATCATGCCAAGATAGAATGGATGACAAAATCCTAGAGAGATTTCCAAAACACAAACATTTCCATAGCCCAAGCTCCATTTTTGATTAGTCCATATTTCAGTAAGGATTTATCTCTATTCATTTGCTTCAAAACATATTGTAGATACTATTCTTACACACAAGGTGAAAGACAATGAACATCCCATTGCCTTCATGAGTACTAATTAGAAGGATGCTGAGTTGAAATAATCCATGATAGACAAACATATTTATGACTTGATTAAAGTTGTTAAAAAGTTTAGGCAGTATATTTTATAAAACAAGACATATGCCACTGGTCCATAACTTCCTATTAAGATCAAACTCAAATAAAATGGACTAGGAGAGAGAAGAGGTAAATGAATGGCTAATATTTAGGAGTTTGACCTTGAAATCAAGCAACATAATATGATAAGAGGCCAAGGAATCATCCAATTGATGACCCAAATTGATCCACACATCAATATTAAACACATTAACGAGACTCAAGTAACTAGTGGTGAGTGGTACACTCAATCATCCATTACTTGCTCACTTGTACATGTCCCTTAAGCTAAATAGAGAGAAAATGCAAGCACTCAAACTCAAATCAACTCATTACATGATCAAAAAAGGAGTCTTATATATAAATAACTATGAGGACATTTATTTGAAATGCATTTCATAATAAGAGGTTAAAGATATCTTAAATAACTTGCATGAGAAGATAGGTAGTGAACTTTCATTAGGAAACACAAAAACTCATAAAATTTTGAGGATGGGATACTAATCACCTATGATATTCAAGGACATTCATAACCATGTCAGGGCTTGTCATGATTGCTAGGTATTTGGGAAAAGAGAAGTAAATACTACCATGACTTTCCAACTAGTCATTAAAGGGCATCCCTTTGCCCAATGGAACCTTGATTTTATTGGGGTGATAAACCAAAAATCTTGATTAGGACATAAGTTTATCCTCACAACTACTGATTACTGTACTAGGTGGATAGAAACTATTATAACAAAAAATGATAAAGCAATTGATGTCATAAAATTTCTAGAAGAAAATATATTAAATATGTTTAACACTCCTATTTTATTAATTTGTGACAATGGTCTAAGTTTTCAATCTTATGAATTTACAGAATGAGCCTCTGACAATCAAATCATAATTAAGTTTTCTTTGAACCACTACCCACAAGGGAATGGAGTATCTGAATCCAAAAATAATAATTTAGTGTATGCTATTAAGAACTTGGTATAATAAAAAACAAGAGAATAATATATCTTAATGAAATATGCACTATGAGCAAATAGAACTAGACACAAGTAAACCCTAAAGGCTTCAGCTTTTCTGTTAGTATATGGACAACAACTAGTCATTCATATTACTCTTAAGATAAAAATGTACTAGTTCATATAAGAGCATATGGGAGAAGACAAAAGGGTACAATCTAGAATATTAGACAAAGTTTAGATTGAAGATATAAGAACAAAAACACTACACAACTTTAGTAAACATCAAGATATTGTCAAAAGATAGTTTGACAAAAGATCCAAGATTAAAGCCTTCAAGATCTTAGACTTGGTAATTCTCTGAGATAAAACACATGAGAATAAAGGACAACATGATAAGTTCACTCCTTTATGGATTGGGCCATATCAAATACCATAGATCTTAGGTAAGAATGCCTTCCTGTTGAAAGACCTCCAAAGTAATGAACTCACTTTTCTAGTCAAAGGATAATTTTTGAAGCATTATTTCATGGCTGATCCAATTAGAGATGCGTTAGAATGACTATAAGTGGAAATTTAGATGTAGGATTAGAGTAGATTTCTTACATTATAGGTTAGATTTTATACTTATTAGAATACATGTATGCTTTCTAAGACTAGTCTTTCATGCTTTCTGTAGACACCTAAATCTGGCCACCAATGACCTCCAACCAGGATTTTGACCAATTTCCACTTAAAATGCACAATTTGAACTAAAAAAACTAAAACATGCTAAATGATGTGAAATAGACATATTCAAGTGCTGATTTTAGCTAGAGAATCATTAAATGGGGTAATGCAATTTATGGGCTAGCTAACTTTGATCAGATCATTCTGAGTTAAAATGCCAATTTTGCACCTAGGTGCTCTAGATTGATATTTCCTATCAAATATCTTGCACAAGACACGTGGATTTGTTATTTACTATTGATAACATACTAAATAGGATAATGGATCTAACACATCTGAAATTACCTTTCAATTCCAATCTAGTCAAATTTTGGACCAATAACAAGGCATTATGATCAATTTAAGTAATTTGTGCACAAAGTGCTTAAACATGCTTAAGAGATAATCAAACCAAATTAGAGACTAATAAATAATTCCATGGAAACTTGTTGAATACTTATTTTTGGAAATGAATATTGAATATCTGCATCATCAGGTTACCTCATTTCTTGGGAAGACATCTCTAGGCCATAAATGCCATAAATATCAAGATTCATGCCTCCCATGCCTCATCAAAGCCCTCCATGCCTCTTAATTGCTCCTCTATCTCAAATATTGATGAGCCTATTTATCAGTTTTAATTAAAAAATTAGATTAATCTTTAGCCACACATCTCAATCTTGAGATGGATAGTTCAGGTTGATTCTGATCAATCTCAAAAATCTATAAATAAGAGGCATTACCACATCATTTCTAAGATATTTTAGTGCAAAGTTATTATGCTCAAATATCTTTAAAAGACTTAATAATGCAAATTTATAATGCATAAATGGTTCCAAAAGCTTCAAGCAATTAGTGCTACCTGCCAAATTGATTTCAAGCCAAGCCAAGCCATAAGCCAAAGGTGGCAAGGAGAGATGGAGGTAGCCAAGCTTCAATTACTAAGGACTTCATGAGCACAAGTTGAGCAAGCCACCACTACAAAGTCAATTGGAGCATCCAAGGAAGGTGAAATAATTCTTGTGTTTTATTCCTTTACTTTTTAGTTGTGTTTGTAATTTATTTTTATTACTAAGCTCTTCCTAGTGTCTAGGCCTAGAGATTTTCTGCTAATTAGTGTGTTCCTTTCATTTTGTTTTCATTTTGGAACTAACCCCATACTAACCATCCTCTCTTGAGTCAAATTACTAGATCACATAATGGCATGCTTAGTGGGACTAGACGCATCTCACACCTAAAGAGGATCATTTTTTAGCTTTAAAATATTTATATGGACCATTAAAACTCTTGCAAATTGATTTTCTAACTTTATTTTTCTAAATTTTTTCCATTTTTTAACCTAGTAATCGACATAAAAAAGTAAGAATAACATCAGTTGCATAGTTTAACCGACATGAGTTAGTAAAACCAACATCAGTTAGATACCTATCGAGATGGTCATATTAGTATAACTGATGTCACTTACATGATAGACATTGGTTAGCCAAATTAACCATCATCGATTGTATATAACCAACATCGGTCACTGTGTTTTCCCTAAAACATAGATCTGAGAGATATTTTTCTAAAGTTCATTGTTTCAAACCAAAAAGAGCTTCAAAGCTAAAGGATATGCTAACATTTTTATTGTAGGACCAAGTTTGACATTTGCTAAAAACATGTTTTAGATCACTTTTTGCATGCTTCAAAATTAATTAGGAACATTGTTTTGGTGTTTAATAAAATTTTTAGATGCTTAAATTAATGTTTTAAAAGTTCAAAATCTTAAGACCAAGGGGTCAAATGAGCACCACCAAATCTTTCATTTGGGATTAAAATTAAACACACTTGTCAATTCTTGTTTGTAATAGTTGTTTAATCAATTTTTTGTTTGGAAAAAAGAGGAATGATGTGTGTATGTTCTTCCATTTGTCCCCTTTAGGGAACCCTTGGAATCAAAAGAACCAATCTTATTTCAAGTAGCCTAGTCCAAGGCTTAGAAAGAAAGTCATTTAAAGCACTCCTTAAAAACTTGTAAAAGTTTGGGTGACCTTGAAAATGACCCTAAAGTCTTTCTACTTTCATGATTTTTTTATTTTTATGAAAACTTGACTTGCGAGGGGGACTTCATCACCTCCTTCAAGTTCTTTAGGGAAGCTTTAGCCTAGGGTTTCATCTTCCAATACTAACTTCATTTGGCTCCTTTGGAGTTACACACGAGATGTAGTGGCACTTTGGACATCACACTACACTGAGCGAACAACAATATGTAGTGGTTGCAAAAAGGAATAGACCTTTCTACAATAAAATAAGTGATACAGATCCAAAATCCATACTTTTATTTTTCATTATTTGGCATGAAAGTCATTGTGCAATTGATTCCCCTAGATCGTTTAAAAACTTGTTAGATCTTAGACAAATCCCCACTTGCCATAGAAGTATTGTTGGTGCAAGGTGAACCTCAAGGTCCATGTCACAGTACTATCATTTGAGAGAAGGGAGGGTGTAAAAACCCTACTATATAATGTGCATTTACTTTTGGATGAACACTTAAAATTCTCTCAAATGACGTATATTGACAGATTATAATAATACCAAGCAACCTTGTCAGTTTAGGATCTAAGGGAGATTAATTAGTTGGTCTTATCCTAGATTAAAGTCTTGTTTGAAGTCAAAAACTTGGTGTAAACAAAAAATCCAAACCAAACACACAATCTAAATTTTCCTTTGAACAAAGAGGCATTATGCTACCCGCGTGAGATCATCAATTTTCCTTATTCAAAAGTTCATCAAAATATTGAGAGTCACATCATCCACTTTGATGTAGTTATGCTACCCAATTGAGTCTAGACCTTTACCAAAGTTGTTTAAGTCCTTCACTTATAATCTAAATTTAGAATTGCACCTTTACAAGTTTATAGGGTTGATGTGTTAAGTAGGCTCACTATTTGTACTAAACTTGAGGGAACTTAGGTTTAATTTCCAATTTGGGTTGAAGGCCATTTAAGACTCATAATCATTGCCATCACTTGATAGACTTAAGCCATTTTGTGCTAAACACTTTCACTTTGAGTCTATGCACCACAACATTTTGATAGTTAAAAAAAGTAGTGTTATGCTGTCAAAATAATGGAAATTATCTTTGCCTTAGAGAGTCTTTGAAACAAACTATTTGATCACACCTTATGGGTAGTATAGCATTGTTATGCCGCCCAAAATTTTTTAAATATTGTTTCATAGACCCTTTCGCATAGAGTTCCAAATTTGTTCCTACATTTTTAGACCAATCCAAGTATACTTTTGGGATCTTTTATCTAAATCACAATTATACCGTTCACTTTTGTCTAGCTTATTTTTCAAAAGAACCAAGTTTTATACCATTATTTATGAGAAAATAAACAATTCCTAAAGTACCTTTTGTTTCATACCTTATACCTAGTTGATCAAGTTCATGTCCTACAATCAAATGCCTAGTGTTTGTTAGAAGTGTTTCAAAACTATTAGATTAAAATTTTCATCTATTTAAAAGTCTAGATTTTGATGTTGTTTGGACAAGAGTCCTAGCACATGCCTTGTTTGAGCCTAGATTTTGATGCCACATTTGGCCAGAAGATCTAGCAACTTTAAAATTCCTAGATTAGACTAATTTGAAACACTTCAACTTTAGAGTTTGGCATTTTTATTTTTGGTCCTTTTACTTGCTTATCTTTATGTAAATAGTGAAACATTAAATAATTCACGCTAGCTTATTTCCTCACAAATCTTTGCATAAACCTTGTGATCCTTTTGACAAGTCTAGACTAAGTTGAAGCATCATTTGTTTTAGATTTTGTCCTTTTTAGAGTTTGTAGAACTCCTTCACCTTTTATAGCAAAGCATTGACTGTTGATCCCAACATGTATTCCTACACTTGTAGTGGACTCATGTACAATCCATGGATTAGTAATGTAGTTACACAGGAAGAAATGGTGCAAGACCCTTAAGTAGATAATAGTGCTTATGAGATGGATTCTTATCCCTCATATAATACTCAATCAAGGGCACAAAGCCAAGATCCATTGGCTAACTATCCATTTAACACACCACCTTATTCAAAATAGGATCAAGAACAAACTACATGATACTTAGCTATAATACCCATAATGGACAAGCTAGTTATTCAACAATCATATTCTACTAATACAGCTTTTATGTATGATCCATTTTTATTCGAGTGACATTTGTTAGAGAATAAAGCTGAGATTTTGGTTAGAGCCATAGAGTTAGAGGCCAAGTTTCTAGCAGAATTCCCTCATGAAAATTTACCAAGTCTAGTAAGAGTGCTCCACAATATCATTTATGATCAATAGGATTCTTCTAGTAATCCTATGGCTCTATTCCAAACAACTTATCAAGACCCTAATATATCTAATCAAGGAAAAAACATCAAGGAAGATCACTTTAACCAAATGTAGATAACATATCAAAAATACTTGAATTTAGCATGTGATTTCAATCAGATGAACATGGTGAGTAAGCCTCTTATTGACCTAGTTCCTTCAATAGGAGTGTCTAGTTCCTTCAACAAGAGTGTCAATAGAGTTAACTGGACAAGAGAATCTAAGTTTTCACCCATTTATATAAACCATTTTGATAGATAACTTGATGCATATGCCCATTATTGAAGAAGTGTCTTCGGCCTCTACACAAATAGTGAGCCAAATGTAGTAGACAATGTGCAAACAATGTCCAATCCTGATCAAAGTGGCACTAATGCACAAACAATTAGCCAGCAACATGTGCCTATAATTAATCCCATGAGTAGATCATCATACCAAGGAATAGGAGTTTCTACACCCCAACCTCAACTAGATGCTTCCTCAAGTGTACAACCTATGGGATTAGGTAATCAAACAATAGCTAGTGTCATGCCTCAATGACAAAATGTGGTGAATCCTCCTCCTCCTTAACAAGTGACAAGTAGTATTCCACAATAGTAGATAGAATTTAGTGTATCAACATAACAGAGGATAAATACATTACCACCTCAATTATGGATAACTAATACTCCACCTTACCAGGTAATGGTGACCATACCTCTTTAATTGTAGACTAATATGCCAATTCAAAACCAAGCAATTACTAGTCAATAATGCACAAATATTGGTCAATGAAAAATGTTGAATCTACAACCTAATTTCACTTCCTCATAGGGATTCATGTAATAAGGAGGTCTCCATGATTCTCAAGTACCTACTAGATAATTGTTGGTTCAAAATGTGCCACAAATTCAGAGACAAGGTCTTGCTCCATAAGTTCCCACTCAATATCAAGGTTTGATTAGTTGGTAACATGTCTCTTTTCAACCATAACAGACATAATATAGTTATATTCTACCATATTAACCACACAATCCTCCAAATCAAACCTTTATCACCAACCCAAACTAGAATATCATGCAACCAAGTGTGTAATTTCAAGTACATCTTAATCCATATATGTGTATTGCTGGTCAATTCCCCAACCAAACCAATATAACCCAACAAGTATCTCCATCATACCCTAGTCAAAGTGTCCCAATTGTGATCTCCAAACCATCTACCCAAACCAATATTCTCCCTCAACCCAATGTTCCTTCTAGTTTCCTATCCCAAGAATTACAATAGATGAAGGATGCAATTGTTACCATTCAGGTGGGAAAACTGACTAAAAAATTCAAATTAGATGACGTGTGTTCCTACCCATTAAACATGAAGTATTTGTAGATACCATTTCTTTCTGGATATAAACCACCAAAATTTGATAAATACAAAAGGAAAGGTGACCCTAAGGCTCATTTGACCAAATTATTTGTCACATGTCAACTAGTGGCATATAGTGACATATACCTTTTGTTATTGGTTCTAAGGAGTTTGGATAGACAATCCTTGGAGTGGTTTTTGAAGTTGACCAAAAATTTAGTAACAGATTTTGATGATCTTTATGATAAATTTGTGCAACACTTTTCCTATAATATTGAGCATGAGATTTAATTAGTGGACCTAACACAATCAAAGCAAAAATCTGGTGATATTTTTACAAGTTATTTACATGATGGAGAGGCCTTTCAAGCTATTTCACTGATAGTTTACTAGATAAACAATTAGCTGCTATGTTTACTAAAAATTTACATAGTGAGATAGCTTATCATCTGAAACTACAATGTGCACATAATTTCAAAGAGATCATTGATAAAGGTTTGTTGATCGAGTGAACACTCATCAATAAAGGAACCATCAAGCTTAATTCAACTAATCAAAATAAACGTACCAATTAGGGATATGGCCAACATCAACATCCTATTCAAGCATAAGCATCACAATTGACATAGGCCAATAACCAAGAAATACTGAAGCAATTCAATCATAATAAGGATGTTGTGTGAAATGGAGTAATCAAATCCTATCATGTCCAAATGGTGAAAACATCATCTGCACCACCTTTTTAGATTAATCCTACACAAAAACCTCTCTAGCCAATGCCATAAGCACAACAACCAAGACTTGCACAACAAATACAATAGCCTTTACCATTGCAAACCCCTCCTCCTAGGATAACCGTGCTTGCACTTCATCTTTTTAGTGACCTAAGAAAACCTATTGAATCTATATTTTTCAAGTTTGATACCACTAATATGATTAGTTAGCCTATACCAAATAATTATCTATAAGGAATTCCTTATCCTGATTGGTACCATGAAAATAAATTTTGTGACTATCATCAGGTCAACGAGCATAATCTATGAAGATGTGTCCAAATCAAGCATTTAATTGAGAATATGTTGGAGAATGAGGATAGAACATTGGATAATGGTGCTTCCACTTCCAATAAAACTCTTGAGATTTATCAAAACCCTTTTCCTAACATAATAATCAGTAGAAGTAAAATAATTTGTAACAACAAAAATGGCTTGTACAACAACAAAATCAAAGGTCAAACCAATAAAATCAACAAAATCAATAGCAAAACCCATAATGATAAAAGAATAGAAAAAACCAAGGTCATAATGGTAATAACCAACAAACCTACAATGTAGTTGCACATGAATACAATAGGGTTGTAGGTCATATTGTAGGGGGTAGTGTTAATACCATCTCCATTAATCTTAGACCAAGCACTAATCAGCCTAGACTATTGCTAAACAACAACATTCAGCCCAGTTATATTGATAATCCTTTTTTGACATGGGAGTGAATATAAGTAAACTAGAAAACTAAGACTTCCCCTTTTGGACCTTATATTGATAACTTGTTCTTGCCACGTGACATGTGAGTGCATCGACAACTGAGACTTGTCCTGTCTGGTCCCACACCATTTCTAACATTGGTTAGCAATAATGCTCCAATATTTAATACTGATTATGAAATCATAACTTAAAGGTCAAAGATTACTATCCCAAGCCCACAACCATCTACCACTTTGCCTATCATCCAACCAACCATTAAATTTTAGAATAAACCATTCACTCCTGACCAAGACAAGAAGGTTGATATTGTGGAACAATTACATAAGACACTAGCATAAATTTCTATTTTAGATTTGCTATAAATGTCAATAATCCACAAGAACATATTGAATGAGTTTTTGTCCTAATCCACTATTGATAGTGACATATCCCTTTATAAATTTCAAGCTTTGGTTGGACACCTAGATCCAGCCCAACAACTCACATTCAACCAAAGCAATCTGTCTTCCCTTAGCCTGCTCCATAATAATCCATTATACATAAAAGTTTATATAAGATGGCATAAATTGAAACATGTCCTTATAGACAATGGATCCATCCTCAACATAGTGTCTCTAAAGCTCATCAAGTTTCTTGGGTACACAATGGTAGATCTCCAGCCATAAACAATAACTATCAAAGCCTATGATAATCAGGAAAGAGAATCATAAGGCACCATTAGTTTGCCAATTATTATTGGGCCTTTGACTCATGATACACTTTTATATGTTCTTGATTTTGAGTTATCATATAATATACTTATATGTAGGCCTTGGTTACATGAGATTCATGTAGTCCCAACAATGCTACACCAATGTATCAAGTTTTCCCACTCAGGGATGGAAGTGAATATTCCAGGAGATTTACACCCATATGAACACTGCAAGCATCTTGAGGCCAAATTTTAAAGCTATAATTATTAGCACAACATGAATCCAAGTTACAAGTGGGATAAAGGAAAGGCTATACTTATTGATCCTTCACCAGATAATTGCATAGATCCTAATACCTTGGATTCCCTTTCCCACATGCCACATCCTGAAGCTTCTAATAATTTCACCATTTTAGATAATGGACTAGGAGAGTATGTGACCCATGATACATTTCATACTACCAATGTTCCTTAGAATCCAAAAACCTTTTGGTGACCTAAATTCACCCCAAAAATGCATTGGCAACAAAAGAACAAAGATAAGGGCCATGTCACATTTATACTAGCATCTAGTCTAGAACTTGACCCTCTTGAAGGGGATGAATCATGATTATACAACAACAACCAAGATGATTGTTATAAAAATGCAAAGTATTCTATTCCCAATAGGATCATGGATCATCACAATTATGAAGGAAGAGGCCTTGGACCGAATCAACAAGGAACCATCAAGCCAATTTCTATGACTAAGTATGAAAGACCTTATAGACTTGGATTTAAACTGTTTGGGGGTGACCCCACATATCTTATTCAAACTCCATCACCAATGACTAGTGATGATAATGTTGAAAATGAAGAAAAGTCCAATCATAGCCTCACCTTTGATAACCTAACTAAAACCAACCTATTTGATAACAATGTCATCTGTACCCTTACCCTGGCCATTCATCACAACTCTTTGCCATTGTATTATCCCCAACTGATAGATTGGGACCAACAAGAATCTAGTTTACTGATTGATGAGTTCTATAATGTTGAGGCATTCTATGATTTCTTAGGCCTAAGAGACAATGTTCCATTGGGAGATCACAAATCAGGATTCTCAATCACATTGGATCTTGCAGCCTATTTTGGAGAGTGAGTGAACACCCTTAGCCAAAAAGAAATAAGTAAAACATTGAGGTCCCAAAGTGAAAACCTCTTTAAGGGACTTTATGACCAGGGAAAAAATAAAGATAAAGGCTAATCTAGTGGTGAAAACCTATTTTAGTTGCCATTAGATGGAGGTGCTTATTCTTCTTCAAATTTAGACCAGGAGACCACCAATGATGAACTTGCCTGTGGATCTGAGTTCAACTTTGAGAAATAGAAAGTATTTGATCAATTTCTTTAAGAAATGTTGATTATTTTTGTCACATGGATAGATCTCCCATTAGGGGACTCAGATTCATCATGCCTAGGAGAAGTTGAAGAACAAGTCCTAATGGAGGACCCTAACATAATCCAATAGTTTAACTCATTACCTACTATCCTAGAAGATGATTTGACCCTTCTAGTCAAAGATACAATAGAGGTAAACATTAGGACTCCATCAGACCTAAAATGGATAAAATTAGGCATGTCCCTCATTGAGGAGGAATATGACATCTTTACAACTCTGTTGAGAGAATTTTTAGATATCTTTGCATGGGCCTATTTTGACATGCTAGGTTTAGACTCTGCCTTGGTTTTGCACCACCTTATGGTTAATATTGATGCCAAACTAGTAAAACAAAAGATACGTAAGATTCATCCTCACATTAGTGTATTGGTAAAGAAAGATTTAGAAAAAATCTTAGAAGTAGGATGTATCTGATCCATTAACTACTTAGAATGGATCTCTAATGTGGTACCTGTTAGTAAAAAGCCTGAAGGGATCAGAATTTGTATTGATTTTTGAGACATCAACAAAGATTATCTTAAAAATGATTTTACCTTACATAATATTAACATGATAATTGAATAAATGGTATGTTATGAAATGCTTTCACTCATGGATGGCTTTTCAAGATACAACTAGATCAAAATAACACCAGAAGACCAACATAAAACAACATTCACCACTCCATAGGGAAAAATTTTTATCAAGTGATGCCATTTGGCCTTAAGAATGATAGAGATACATATAAAAGGGCCATGAATATCATATTCCATGATATGATGCATGATATTGTTGAAGACTATGTTGATGACATTTGGAAAATCCAAAACCAGGACCGGCCATCTGACAATGCTGCATAAGCTATTTAAAAGAGTATGGGAGAACAAAATCAGACTCAATCCAAAGAAATGTGTGTTCAATATAAATTTAGGAAAATTAATTAGTTTCATCATGTCTCATAGAGGTATTGAAGTTAATTTGGCTAAAGTCCATGCTATAATCGAGATGCCATTACCAACCAATTTAAAGTAACTCTATAGTTTGTAGGGTAAATTCAGTCAATTTGATGCTTTATCTCTCAGTTAGTAAACAAGTGCCATCCATTTACACACTTTTTGAAGAAGGGAGTTGTATTTCAATAGGATGATCATTGCCAAATAGCTTTTCAATAACTCAAAGACTATCTTGTTAATTTGCCTATTTTATTACCTCTTATGCCAGGAAAGCCATTTTTGTTATACCTCTCAGCTACTGACCATGCCCTGGGGGCACTCTTAGCTCAACATGATGACAATGGAAAAGAGCATGCTGTATAATACCTAAGTTATACCTTGGTTACATATGAACATAACTATGCACCTATTGAAAAATCTTGTTTGGCCATGGTTTTTACAGCTTAGAAACTACACCATTACATGTTGAATAATAAGACCATGGTCATTTCAAAAGTAGATCCAATTAAGTATCTACTATCTAAAACAAATTTACAAGGTAGAATGGATAAATGGATCATGATTCTCAGTGACTTTGACATAGAGTATGTCAATTAGAAGGAGATCAAAGGATAAGTTATTATAGATCAACTTGCTAAAGCACCTCTCATAGATACATAGCCACTCATGTTTTAATTTATTGATGAATTCATAATGACCATCATTGACAGACCTCTTGAGAAGAAGCCCTAGAAGCTATATTTTGACGGTTCATTTACTGCACATGGCTCAAGGGTAGGCCTATTGTTTATTACACCACAAGGGGATCTAATCCCTAAATTATTTGGAATTAAATTTCCTTATACAAACAACATAGTCGAGTATGATAAGTAGTGCATTGAAATATATCTTATCTCCAAGTTTATGGTGATTCTCAGTTAATCATCAATTAGGTCATAGATCATTTTCAAACTAAAGATGACAAGCTGGTCCCATATAAAGCCATGGTCAACACTCTTAAAAAACAAAATGCCAACATTCAATTTGAGTACATACCAAGGGCTAGTAATAGAATTGCATATGTCATGGCTACTATTGGCTTTCTAATTCAACAAATAGATAAAGATAGTGAGTATCAGTTCCTCATCAAGAATTTGTCAACACCAACTCATAAACCTTCAACCATTGCCATGATTTGTGATATTATTGGTCCTAATTCTATCTGGTACTTAGACCTTTAAAACTACCTTCATAACCAAGTTCTATCACCTAACCTATCTCAAAAACAAACTAAATCCTTTATTCATCATTCCACTCATTATAATTTCCTAGGATCCACCCTTTATCGCTATAGTTTTGATGGAACTCTACTTCATTTTTTAAATTTGGTAGAGTCTACGCTAGCATTAAGATAAGTTCACGAAGGAGTATGTGGTGCTCATTCTATTGGGGAATTCCTATCTAAAAATCTCTTACATACTAATTATTATTCACCCATAATGGACATTAATGCTATTGTATATGTAAAAAACAAATGTCAATGGCATGATAATCTGATTCATGTCCAAACAAAAACTTTGAAACTGATGTTGATACCATGGCCATTTTCTACATGGGGACCTGACCTCATTAAGAAGATCAACCCCATTTCATTTAATAGCCATAAACATATCCTTATCACCACTAAATATTTCACTAAGTGGGTTGAAGCTATACCGCTCATGTGACTAGAAAGAAAATTTCCAAATTCATCTTCAACCATCTCATTTGTCGCTATGGTATCCCCTCTAACATTATATTCAATAATGGAGGATCATTCAAGAACAACGCTGTAGACAAACTATGTACTAAATATAACATCACACAACATTTTTTTATAGCATATTACCCTCAAGGTAATGGCCAACTGAGGCATCCAACAAAACCATTGTCAATATTCTCAAAAAGATTGTCACTAATGCTAGTCATGATTGTCACATCCAGATATTTCCTACCCTTTGGGCATATCATACCAATCATCGCACCCCCATAGGAGCCACTCAATACTCACTTATTTATGGTACTGAAGCCATCCTTCCCATTGAGGTTGAATTTCCTTTGCTATGCATCTCTTTCAAGCATGTTATAGATGATCATGACTGTCAAGTAGTTCGCTTGCAAGAGATAGACCTACTTGATGAGAAATGCACAACTGCACTCAATAATCTTCAAGCATATTAAAATTGACTCAAATGCCACTATAATTAGCATGTTGAGTATCAAACATTTAGACTTGGTGATCTTATTATTAAATAAAACCAAAAGAATACCACAGTTGAGAAGAAGCATAAAAGGAAATTCAAACCAAATTGGATAGGGCATTTCATTATTACTGTAGATTATGGATTAGGAGCATATAGGCTTGCTACACTAGATGGAGATGAACTTCTTAAGCTAATGAAAATTATTCATCTCAATAGGTACAATGCTTGAATGCTAAGGTGTATTATCTATAAGGACCATTTCAGTTATGCCATTTTATCACTATTCTTCTTTGTAAAAATACCATCCTTATCTGTCTTCTTCACTGTATCCACTTTCTACTTCCAACCTATCAGCCTAGTGTATTCTAAAGCCTAGCCCACTTGACCTTGGTTTTTTCCATTCATTATACATATTTAACATCAAGGTATTTGATTTGTTTCATCAGTTGGTTCAAGTACTTCAGATAGAGATTGTATTTTGGGACAGTATGACAAAAGTTTCAGCAATTGCATCCTTCATTTGTTATTATTTTCTTACCACCAATCTTGCTACTAATTATAACCACCTTTGGGAAAATTAGTACCTTTAATCTATGCTATTGTGTTTTGGTTATTGTTGGTTGAATATTTTGTTGATCAGCGTACTGATAAACAAAATAATTCTGATCATCCAAAGTAGGAAGATTGGTCGTCCAAATGTGTGGGTTTACCACATCAAAAGGGGACTAATCTCTCCTCTCATCAAGGGGAGGTTTCCCATAGATATGCTATAAATAAATATATATATATATATATATATATATATAAACAAAAAATAATACTCAAGGGTAGGATAAACCATCCATCTCTCTTTCTTCAGAGATGATGCATGCAAATTAAAGGAAAAATCTCAAGGGAAATGACAGAAAGCACTCCTCTTCTTTCAAAAGTACTATTCAACAAACCACAAGAATACTCCTGGTAGTAATTGCAAAAAGTAACCAAGGATGTAGTAACCAGTAGATTGAGATGTAGCACAAAGTCTCCACCTCAATTGTGCAAGAGTGAGAAATGAAGGACAATGAGGGCACAAAGTCATCCCAAGGTCCTTTACATAGAATCAAAAAGAAAACACACTAAAGGTAATTATGGGGGCACAAAGTCTCTCCACAGTTGGCTTCAGGACACCTTCCTAACTAATTTCACTAATTTTGCTTATTGAATTAAAGGAATAGAAAATATATTAAGGAAAAAGACATAAGAATAGTTTCCCCAACAACAAAGATATCATAGCACAAAGTCTAAAAAGTCACTTGCTTTCTTATTACAATAACAAAATATGATCAACAATCTGAGCTCAAAGTCTCAGTAATGCCTTTTGATTTGGGCAAATTTTTGTGTCTGATAATCAAAGAGAGAGAGTAAAACAATAAAAGAGAGTCCCTTATATAGCCTCTTCAAGAAGGACTTGGGAACAGTAACACATCATGTTGCATTGAATTTTGTTAACAAGACATGCTAGAATTCAGGGGCATTTACCCATTTGCTTTTCTCAATGTAGAGAAATGAATCATGACATTGAATGTTTATATCCTTCGATGTCCACCTGGTGATCTACTTCTAGAAACATATCCAATGCACAAATGTTTTTGATCCTTCCTCATCATTCCTCCTTTTCTAGTTAATTGAATCAGGTCCTTGATTCAATTTGATGCTCTGTTCCTTAGTCACTTTCTACTGGTCTTGGTCTTAAAGCCTTTGAATGCATTCGGGTCCATTTTGGGTTGAGAAGAGCCCCCCACAAGGGTATCTACCCTTTGGGTAGTCTTCGGATGCCCTTCGGGATTTTTTTGTTGGGTCTCTAAGTTCTTTGTCTCTTCTTTAAGGCTTTTCAAAATCAACAACTATTTTATGAACCTTGAAATTGATGTTCACACACCCATCACTAAGTTTGAATTTCCAACGACTAATTTGTTGTTCTTGACTTTGACGTCTTCAGGCGTGTCACCCCTTGGAATTTCTTTGGATTTCTCTTGATTCAGCCTTTTCTACTACTTACTTCCTTCAAATTTCTTGTTTTGCATCTTCCCAAAGGGAAGGTGACCCTTTGGTTTTGGGGAAGTGTCCTTTAATTTAGTAGCCAAGAGTCCCCCATAAGGGCACTTGCCCTTCAAGGTCCTTCGATGGCCTTTTATCTTTGGAGCTTTCTCGTGGACTTTTTTTGCAGATATTTTCTGCAGACAAAAAGTCTGCAAGAATTATTTCAGTTGCTTTGTCTTTGGCCTTCGAAAATTATTTCGAGCTTTCCTCCCACAACTTCTCCAAATTTATTTAGACTTTTTGTTTGAAGGAATTCCTTTAGACAAAAAGTCTAAAAGAATTCATTTCTTGCCTTAGTCTTTCCACTAGGCTTTGCTTTATTTTTCGATCTTTTCTTTCTTTCAGAGGAAAAAGTCTAAAGGAATTATTTCAGACAATTTCCTCGAAGGAATTGTCTCTTTGTTACTTTTGCTGAGGGAACTTTTTTGAAGGAAATCCCTTTGCTCTTTTGGCCTTTGAATTGGTCCATTTTCCCCCTTTCTACCTTTCACAAGATCTGTTTGATCCTTTGGATTTGGGGCAACCCATTGAACCTACCGATTGAACCAATTGATTGAACTAGCTTTGGTTCAATGGTTCAATGGTTCATTCCCTTTGACCACTTGAACCAAGATTCTTTGAAACAAGCCTTGTTGAACCCATTGAACCTTGAACCTATTGAACCTTTGAACCAAAGTGGTTCAATCGTTCATCAATTCAATCAATTCATTATTTTTATTTTGCTAAGTCCTTTCGATCTTTTTGAACCAAACGCATTGAACCATTTGGTCATTGAACCTATTAAACCATTGAACCTTGAATCCATTAAACCCTTGAACCAAAGTGGTTTAATGATTCAAGCGTTAGAAACTTGTTCTTTTGATTAAACCTACCTGTAGAAGCCTTTGAACTTGTTAAACCTTGAACCCATTGAAGTGGTTGAACTCTTGCTGCTGATGTTGAACCTTTGAACCTTGAACCTTGAACCTATTGAACCTTTGAACCAAAGTGGTTCAATGGTTCATCAGTTCAATCAGTTCAATCCTTGATTAGAAGCTTGCTAATGAACTCTTTTGGTTGATCCTTGTCATTGAACCAACTTTGAAATCACCTAAGTGTTGAGAGCTTGCTTCTTTCCTATAGAGTCCGTAGAAATCAACCTTTGAAGTCCGTTAAACTTGGCCTGTAGAGTCTATAGATTTTCTTCCTATAGATTCCATAGATTTAAGCCTACAGAGTCTATAGATTCAAGCCTCAGAGTCTGTACATTTAATAGAAGCTTGAAAAATGAGGAATTTGAATGCTTAGAACAAATTTTGAGAAGAGCAGAGATTATTTTGGTCTGAGGAACCAAAATAGTTCAAATGTTGTCCCAAAAATGAGTGATATTTTTGGGGGACAAAAAGTCTGAAAGAATTCATTTCTTGCCTTAGTATTTCTATTGGGCTTTACTTTATTTTTTGGTCTTTTCTTTCTTTCGAAGGAAAAAGTCTGAAAGAATTCTTTTGGACAATTTACTCGAAGGAATTGTCTCTTTGTTACTTTTGTCGGGGGAACTTTTCTGAAGGAAATCCCTTTGCTCTTTTAGCCTTTGAATTGGTCCATTTACCCCCTTTTTTCCCTCCACAAGGCCTATTTGATTCTTTGGCTTTGGGGCAACCCCTTGAACCTACCGATTGAACCAACCGATTGAACCAACTTTGGTTCAACGGTTCATTCCCTTTGACCACTTGAACCAAGAGTTTTTGAAACAAGCCTCATTGAACCCATTGAACCTTGAACCTATTGAAACTTTGAACCAAAGTGGTTCAATGGTTCATCAGTTCAATCGGTTCATTCTTTTTATTTGGCTAAGTCCTTTTGATCTTTTTGAACCAAATGCATTGAACCATTTGGTCGTTGAACCTGTTGAACCATTGAACCTTGAACCCATTGAACCTTTGAACCAAAGTGGTTTAATGGTTCAACAGTTCAATGATTAAATCATAGAAAACTTGTTCTTTTGATTGAACCTTCCTATAGAAGCCTTTGAACTTGTTAAACCTTGAACCCGTTGAAGCGGTTGAACTCTTACTGCTAATGTTGAACCTTTGAACCTTGAACCCGTTGAACCTTTGAACCAAAGTGGTTCAATGGTTCATCAGTTCAATCCTTGATTAGAAGCTTGCAGATGAACTCTTTTTGTTGAGCCTTGTCATTGAACCAACTTTGAAATCACCTAAGTGTTGAGAGCTTGCTTCTTTCCTGCAGAGTCCATAGAAATCAACCTGTGAAGTCCGTTGAACTTGGCCTACAGAGTCCATAGATTTTCTTCCTGTAGAGTCCATAGATTTTCTTCTTGCAGAGTCCATATATTTAATCCTATAGAGTCCATAGATTCAAGCCTACAGAGTCTGTAGATTTAAGATAAGCTTGAAAAATGAGGAATTTGAATGCTTAGAACAAATTTTGAGAAGGGCAAAGATTATTTTGGTCTGAGGAACCAAAATAGTTCAAATGTTGTCCCAAAAATGAGTGATATTTTTGGGGGAAAATAGTTATAACCTCCTATGGGAAAATTAGGGGCAACATCAAGTCTTGACGTACCAACTTGCCACTTCTTATGTTGTACTATGCCTTTTTACCAACTGTGCTTGTTCTATTTGAATTGACTGCTACACTAGTCAAATTCATCCACTATAATGGTGGAACTATAGTGACTTGAGGTCTTACTTTGGGATTATGTATGTAATGCTCAATACTTGTTGAGGTTATCTCAACCACCCTTTTCCTCACTCTATCACCATTTTAAGAGAAACTTAAGCCACACTCTAGCCATTTTACCAGCAACCTAAGCCACGCTCTTGCCATTTTGTGAGCAACCTAAGTGTGAACACTCTCACCATTTTGTGAGAAAACTTAGTTTAAATGCTCTTACCATTTTGCCATCTTGAACCATTTAATGTCTCATCATCCTCAATTGATTTGAGACATTCCAAAACAATTCTAAAGACATTAAAAAAATCATCAGCAAAGAACAAGAACATTGACCACTTCTTTGCCTTAAGGATTCTGGGAACCCTTACTAAGTTACAAGTAAATCACTTATCATTTAGTTTCCCCATCCTTTTGGAATTTTTTCTCATGTACAACCATTCTATTTATTTTCCTTAGTTATCACATTCTTCTCATTCCTTGGAAGAACTACATTTGGCCTAAAGTTTTTTATTGGATATTACATCTATGGAACTATGTAGGCAAAATCCACTTGCCTAGTGCATATGGAGACAACTCATCCACCCCCTTCCTTTTCTTCTATTTGCCCATTTTGTTCATTTTTTAAGTTGTCAACTATTTTCTAGGGGCAATGTTCATAAGGTTTCTATTACATTGTTTATCTCTGCTTATTTTATTTGTTTATGTGCCTATTTGTTTGCTTTTAGCACTGTTACATTGATTCAGTTTATGTGTGTTCATTAGGTGATTCCTTGTCCACACTTACACTTGAATCCATCACTATTCATATGTTTACATTGTCATCATGGTTTCTATCATTGGTGCATTATTTTCTATTTGAGTATTAGATTACAGGAGTCAGTCCTCATATATATTTCAGCCAAGTCCTCATGATGTTATACCATGATGCCTACCGACATGTGCTACAACAAAACTCAGCTTCAAGATGTCTATTTAGAAATGGTGGCATCAACATATCTTCAACACCGACATCTTGATTCACTCCCAATCATATCCCAAATAGAGTAATTAACCATGAAAGAATTTTAACCTTTATTAGTTCAGATGAACATCTCCCTACTAGTAGGTTGTTCCAATTCATCATTACTCTTTGTGTTAAGTTATCATCATCATTGACCAAGTTTATCCTATTTTCCATAATCAGGGTCCAATGATTATAACCGCCTATGGGCAAATCATTCCGCACCATCCCACCTACATTTCTAAATGATTATAACTGCCTTTGGGAAAATCATTGTGTTGTCACCACTTTATTTTTTTGCCTATATAGGGGCATTTTATTATCTTATTTATCTATCCTAATTGGGGTAGCTCCATCTTCTCAATGATTATAATCGCCTTTGGGTAAATCATTGTGTTATCATACCACATTGCCACTATCGGGTACAATGTTTATAACTGACTTTGGGGAAACCATTAAAGACCATCCCACTTGCATTCTCAATGATTTTGACTACTTTTTTAGTATCATTATGTTTTCACCCCATCATCTTTTCTTTCTTTGGTCCCCTCAATTTGCTTCTTTCTTTTCGAGGGATAGTTTACTGACTTACTTGTGCCAACCATTCCCTCGAAGGGGCATCATACAATTTACCATCATCTTATTTTTGGCATATAGGACATCTCCCATTATTTGAGAAGACATTGATTTTCCTATAGTTTGCAACATCTTCCCAAATTGGGGCAAATTGTAGACACCTAAATCTAGCCACCAATGACCTCCAACCAGACTTTTGACCAATTTCCACTTAAAATACACAATTTGGCCTAAAAACACTAAAACATGCTAAATGATGTGAAATTGACATATTTAAGTGATGATTTTGGCTATAGTATCATTAAATAGGGTAATGTAATTTGTGGGATAGCTAACTTTGATCAGATCATTCTGACTTAAAATGCCAATTTTGCACCTAGGTGCTCTAGATTGCTATTTCCTATCAAATCTCTTGCACAAAACACGTGCCTTTGTTATTTTCTATTGATAAGCTCTTAAATAAGATAATAGATCCAATGCATATAACATTGCCTTCCAAATCCAATCTAGTCAAAATTTGGATCAATAACAAGGCATTATGATCAATTTAAGTAATTTGTTCAAAAAGTTCTTAAACATGATTAAGAGATAATTAAACTAAATTAGAGCCTAATCAAGAATTCCATGAAAAGTTGTTGAATACTTATTTTTGAAAATGAATATTGAATATCTGCATCATTAGGTGACCTCATTTCTTGGGAAGACATCCCTAGGCCATAAATGCCACAAATATCAAGATTCATGCCTCCCATGCCTCATCAAAGCCCTCCATGCCTCTTAATTGCTCATCTATCCCAAATATTGATGAGCCTATTTATCAATTTTAATTACAAAATTAGATTAATCCTTAGCCACACATTTCAATCCTGAGATGGATGGTTCAGGCTGATTCTAATCAATCTAAAAAATCTATAAATAGGAGGCCTTACCACATCATTTCTAAGTTTTTTTGGTGCAAATTTATTATGCTCAAATATATTTAAAATACTTAATAATGCACAAATAATTCCAAAAGCTTCAAGTAATTAGTGTTACCATTACAAATTGATTCCAAGCCAAGCCAAAGGTGCTAAGGAGAGATGGAGTTAGTCAAACTTCCATTTCCATGGACTTCATGAGCACAAGCCAAGCAAGCCACCACTACAAAGGCATTTGGAACATCCAAGGAAGGTGAAGGAATTTTTGTGTTTATTCCTTTACTTTTAGTCATGTTTGTCATTTTTTTTTTGTGACCAAGCTCTCCCTAGTGTCTAGACCTAGAGATGTTATGTTATTTAGTGTGTTCCTTTCATTTTGTTTTCATTTTAGAACTAACCCCATATTAGCCATCCTATCTTGAGTTAAATTCCTAGATCACACTTTCTACACTTATTTTTAATAGATTAGCTATTTTGCTTTCAGATTATTAGTTTTTATGCTTTTTAGATTAGTTTTCTAAAATTATAGAATACACCAAAAAATTTGTCATATGGATATTATAAAATAAATGAAAAAACAATGAATGATTCATTATAATATACCATTGGTCCTCATATTAATTTATTTTATCAGTACTAGAGCTTTTGGAGTCAAGGTATGTGTTCTGAATTAATTAGGTCCTACTTTGATTGAATGAGTTTACTAGACCTAAGGGATCTAATTTGATATATTCATGTAAATTTTAGAAAGGATTTCCATTTCCAAAGATTAACTACACTATAACATGCTAAAAGTTGGATGAGTGATAATAAACATAGAATTAGATATATAGTGGCAAGGACGTATTGATCAAAATAGGTTTTTTATTATGCAGACACCCAACTAATAGTAGTTCTCAACCTTTCTTATATATATGTTAAAAAAAAATTCAATCATACAAATTGATAGAATATGGGTGATTCAAATAATTCTCTACTGGGGCTATGGATGACTGGCTTGTTGTAGAACAAAGAATTTGAGTGGAATTAGATGTATCTCTATTTGGGATATGGATACTTTATTGGTAATAAATCAATGACCAATATTCCCTTACTATTTGGTTATAAAATCTAAGATCAAAATGAAACCTACAATGTTTATCCAACACTTTATCAAAACTATCATAACAATGAAAATTGAATTCACAAAATCACACACTCAGATCCAAGGAATGGAAAGGGTTAATATGTTTCATGAGGAAGTAGGAGTTTGTTTCAATGTCTAGTTTGCTTGTTCATTCCTTGGTAGGGTTGAAGTTTAATTTTGATACATTTATGAGATTATGGGTTCTCAAAATACTTAGGAGTATTTTCCCCTATAAGTTGTCATTTTTTGTACCCTAACACACACACACACCCCATTTTAAAATTTCAAATGGGGACCCATTATTGTTGAAAATATTTATTTTGGATCATATAAACCTTATAAATCCATGGTATGAATTTATTCATGTAAAATTCTAAGGTTATCTTCAAAAATCTAAACTTACAAAAATTTGAACTATTAAAATCAAAGTTTGAACAAATATTTTAAATTATTTTGAAACTTAGGTCTTCATATTTCCCTTCAAAAAGTTGGAACCTTCATTTATGTACTAATGGGAATAATGTTTTTCATCTTAGTGTTTCTTATATTTTATACATCTATAGGACTATCAACAAAGACTTGTTAATCATTCATGATCGGGCCTTGATTTATTATGTTCAAAATTGGGACAGGTGGGATCATCATAATATCTAAAACCTATATCCCTTTGTAAAAGTTTATAATTATTTAAATATCCTAATTTTTGACAGTTCAACAAATGGCATTCATACATTACATGGAACATCAAAATCTTTGAAAGTAAAGTTTCCTTAGTCTAATGGTCTCGAGCTTCCAAGTTCTAAGTGATCGATATGTGACACCTTTTTTTCAATTTGGGACCACAAAAGGATTAAAATAGTTTAATGGTTCTAAGTTTCTGTAGTTTAATGGTTTCGAGCTTCTGAGCTCTAATCATTAGACACTTGGCACATTTTTATTTACCTAAAACTATGGAAATATTACATTGTTTTAATAGTCCTAAGGCCCTAAGGTCTAATATCTTTGAGCTTTTGAGCTTCGAGAAGATGATAAGTGCCATAGTTCTATTGGCTCTAAATTTTGAAGAAGAAATGCTCAGTCAAATAACTAATGGTCTGATGACTCTGAATTTCCATGATTTCAAGGCCTTGAGATCATGCCACATGTTGATGTTTCATTACATGAAATGTTTACATAGATGTATAAAGTTCAAAAATCCCAAGCTCCCATACTCCCATGCCTCTGATTCCCTACAGACCTGAGGTGCCTCCATGTGGCATAGTTGCATTAACTCATAGCCCTAAGTTATATAAAGCTTATATGAAGATCTAAAGGCTTGTGTGAATGAAAATTGGATAATTGTCACAATCCAGAAGACACAAGCTCAAAATATACATAAATGAGTTTAACAATAAGATGAATAAGTGAGTAAATGAGGATTTGATATCTATCTAGAACATGATGAATGGACACATAAAGTTAGTGAATAGTTACCATTTGATAAATAAGTAAAACTATCAATATTAACTATCATATTCAAATTGAAATGAGAATGAAATAAAAATTTGTTATCTACATTAAAGTCACATAAATTGAGCATTCATGATGCAGACTTAGGATGGTATAGGCAAAATCTAAACAAAGGGTAAGTTACTTTGTCATCAATATTTGAATAAAACATATGATATTGAGCTCTCTTACGAACATAAGCTATGATTTTCTAGTGAACTTGTAGATAATTTTCATATAGGTAGTAAAGGGACTATATAGCTTAGAATCATTAAAATAGGTTCTTCTTTAAAACCAGTATATGTCCAGGACCCTTATGCATATTCTTGTGTGGGACAGACAAAATATATGGATACAATATTTGATAAGAGTGCAATAAACTTTAAATTCATGTTTTACTTATCACTCTAGAATGCAAATGGACTTGGTGGTTCCCTACTTGACACAAAGCTAGTTATCTAAAGATGAAAACAAATATATTGATGACTTGCTACCTCTCAAAACTGCAAGAATTCATCTTGCAGTAACCAAACCTGAGGTAATGCCTTATATGGATATGCTTCGATATTTGTTTTTTAAAAGAACCTGTGTTGGAGATTGCATAAACATTAGGAAATCCAAGAATGTAACTGCTTACATCTTTGAAAGGGCATTTGAAATATATTTTAAGCTACCCTTTCCTGAGATGGCTTATAATCAAGTCTTGGACAATTCATGGCTTGAACGCAACACAATAGATGTAAAACTCAAATAATGGCTACTAAAAGGCCAAATATTAAATCCAAAGGGAACCTTTTCATCTAATTGGATTATCAAATTTAGACTAGGGATTAGGATAACCATGGCCCTTCTAAACAAACTTTATGGATTCCCTAGCATCACCTATGTGTAAGTATAATGGGTCACTTTATTAGACATTTTTTAACATTAGACAAGATTGTTGCCTTAGGGGAAATTATTTGTGCTACGTTTAAAACCCATATGTATTAACCCAAGGTGAGGCCTATGAATGGGAACTTTTATATGATGTCTTATTTACTAGATGTAACACTTAACATAGTCCATATGTTAAATGGAGAGCTATGGTAATCATCATTTGAATACATTGAAAATATAATTTATGAAGATTATTCATCCATGTTTATTTATAGATTCAAAATTAAATTTAAGAGGATTTGTGCAGAGGTTTACCCTTCAGGTGTACTAATTAATTCATGACACCCATATGCCTAGGACATTATAAAATTTGAGGAAAACCATTGATAAATGGAGAGACTATTGATACTAACCAAATGTTACACTCATCATAACTATAGATACAAGGGTACCTCTTTTGTTACTACCATATCAAGTTCTTGATAAAATTGTAGAATAGGAAATTGCTTACCAAATAAATATTATCATTGATGAGGAGCTAGCTCAGAAGCATTTGGACCATTACTATAAAACTCCTATAAGTATTAGCCAACTCCAATATGTAGTGATATCCTATTTTAATAAAGTGGGGAAGAGCAGGACCCATTACAATCTTGATAAGGCCCAATTTAGAGAATGGTACCCTAAGAAGAAAGTCAGGAATTATCTTCAACTCCTGAAAGAAAATAAGAAGGTGAATGCCATATATGGTCATCAATAATATGAACATGATGAAATTCTCCTAAATGATTTGAATGAATCATAAGTATGGGTAATAATGAAATATCCACAAAATTCCATTATGGTTACTCAAGCTATCTAATACAACCCATAAGTTACTAAATAATAGGTAGTTGAAATGGTAGCATAAGCATATAATGTATGGAGTCATCAGTGGCCCCCAACCTAACCACATGATTCATTAGGACCTAGGCAACCTCCCTCTCCTATGAAAGAAGAGTCAAATCCATAAGAGGAAGGTTTAATAAGTCAAAGGGAGGAGAACTACTAGAGAAGAGTAAAATATCTCAAGAATATCCTTAGTCTCAAACCAAATCCTACTCATTCAACCTTCACAAATGCATCTGTGGGAAAAACCACTACAATGGAGACAACCTCACCTCCATAAGATAGATAAAAGAACACATTTTTTATGGCACCTCTACCACTAATTACAACTAATACATAGGTTAGTCTTTCATAATTTCAATAGTCTTATATCTCATCTACTCCATCTCACTCCATCTCCTCAACCAGTTTCAAGTCCTTCTACTCACCCTTCCATTGTTGTTGTTACATGTTTTGTTCCATCACCACCATTTATAATAATAATTCCCACTACTATTATTCCCTCAAACATTCCATCATCTTTCTCACTTCCTATCCCTCCCATTGCCACATACTGAAGGAGATCCAAGGTTCTCCCAACCCCTTCCATAATTCAACAAGTAGATGATAAAACATATTTTGGTATGACTACCATAGAAGTATCCCTTACTGAGTAGAAAATAAATGAATAAGAAGAATAATAGGTGATTCCATTAGTAAACTATGCCACAAATGAGGAAGAGAATGTAGAAGTGATGACAAAAGTAGAATAAGAGCTAAGTGGGGAAGAAGCTCTAGCTGAAGAAGAGAAGAGGATGAGTTGGAAAAGGCCAAATCTTTGAGCTTAATAGGGCTGCAGGAAGAAGAAACACTAGCTGATGCCTTACACCATCCAATATTCATAGTAGATTAAACTCAAAATATAAGTGAGGTGGTTTCTTCTATTTTAATTTTAGGTACTTCAGTGGTATCAAGTTCGTTTGATTCATCCATTCTTTCAGTATCTACATAAATAAGGGCCCTTAAAAAGGCAATCAATTTTGAAAACATTGTGACTATTTCTATTTTTAATCTTATAATGCTACCAGTCCTTGGAAAACTTTCAACTCAATTAGAAATTCCTATGCCATGGTGTTTACCCACACAATTATCCATATTATTGAATGAAGAAGCTCATGGCTTGACCAAATTCATAACTGAGGTAAATCCACCAAGGGAGCCTTCACCTTGGGAGTGGATTGTCTATTCACCTCTTTAGTTCTCAATATAAATAAGTGCATCATTGGCACCTACCTCAAAAACACCTCCTCTAATGGCTCCTCCACCCTCTACCTCAAAATATTTGAGTCTCATAAAGCAAGAAGGGGAACTTATTATTCCCGAGTGGGTTAGAGAGATGCAGGGAAAGTAAGGTGAGAGGAAAATTTAGTTGTTATTAAATTTCCCATAGTTTCTACTCAGTTATACAATAAGAGTGGAACCATACAAAAGGTGAGGAAGAGGAAGTATTTGAATCTAAATACAAGGGAAGAAATTAAATTTGAGAAAAGAAAAAATATGTTTTCGTTGGCAAAGAAAGTCAAAAAGGATTTAAGGGATCCTAATGAATATATCAACAACATATTTGCTTTCATGGACTGAAATGGCGAGGCCATGAAAGAAATGTATAAAATCAAAGAGGAGACAAATTAGAGACTATATCAAAGAAAAACTATACATGCTCTTTGGATAATTGATGATGTGTAGAGTGCAGATACTAAGTTATATAACATTTTGTATAATGTTTGAGATTTTTTTATGATCTACACTTATAATAATTAAAAATAATGCAGAATATACATTAGATCAACACAACAAAATAGATATTGGTGGGCCAAGATACCCAAATATTCAATATATATAAAAATAGAATAATCACCCTTAAGGTAGGGCAACACCATACAATACTCCTTTAGGAAAGAATAACTCCACAATGTCTCTTCAAAGAGACATCTTCCAATATACTCTTATAATAAAAGACTCAATGGTTACTTCCTTCCTTTACAATGATAATCATATCCTTTATATATACCTCTATCTAACCAACAATGGATGGGTAACCTCCTAATCCCAATGTAGGTCAACCATTACCCAATTCATTAATTCTACAAGTTACTCCACTATCCTAATATATTGGACCCATATAACTAACTAAGGGGGATGTGTGCCACATGCCAACATATCCATCAATCCATATACATTAATATATTATATCCTTAGGTATATAACACTCCTTCCCTCCTTGACATGTTTCATCTCTGAAACATAAGAAGAAACCAAATAATGAGTGTGCTTCAAATCATTGCACACTTATCTCCAAGCTCGATCATCCAACTACCCGTGTATGATCTTGGTAGGTAATAGATTTCCAACCTTGTTTCCAAATGCCAATGTGTTACTCTTATTCCATTCATGATCATAACTATATCACCTTGGTGTCCATGAATAATTATTCCTCCTTTGATTTCATGTACCATATTCCATTGTGCTACTTTGATTCCATTCATTACCATAATAGTTATTATTCCATACATAGTCATAGTGATTTACCCACTAATTCCATGTTCCATAGGCCACTTTGTTATGCTGATTACATACCTAACCAGAGTAGTCCTTCTTTGGATTCCATGCATAGCCATAGTTATTAGAATTCTGATTTCCTATATAGCCAAAGTGCTTGTTATTATGACACTCTCTCACATGGCTCCATGATTTTCTCTACTCATGATGATGTAGGTGTCTATATACCTCAATTTATCCTAATATTTTAACCTTATCAACCTTTTCTTCTACCTCTTCCACCTTTTGCTTTAGTGGTTCCTTTGTCTCTTGAGTACATGAAGTGTTTTTATTTAATTGTATTGTTTATTCATCTATTTCATCATCTAAATCTTTCACATGCTCTTCTTCACCTAATTTAATCTCATTTTCATGATCTACCTTGATTGTTATTTGTGCCTTTCCAACTAAGATATCTTGTAAAGTGACCTTATTTTTCCTATACCAAAACTTCATGAACTTCTTCTAAACATTAATATTGATTGTTCCTAAAGTCTCTAACCATGGATATCCAATAACCATATCCACATCATCCATATCCAAAGCATAAAAATCTGATTGAAAAACATATTTTTCCATAATGAGCTTCAAATATTCAAACACTAGAATATTCTTACCATCTACTTGAACCTCCTTGATATTATTTTCTTGAACATGTAGATACTTGGCCACATTAATGTTGATGAAGTTATACTTGCTAGTAGGGTTTATGGACACAACAACCTTCTTCTTTTAAATGAATCCATAAAATTGAAAAATTGACTCAAATTTATTTGGAGACAAATTATTTGAACCTTTATCATCCACTTCTTCTTCTTCTTCTTCTTCTTCTTCTTATTTTATATACTCTACCTCTCCTTCTACACCATCTATACTCTCTTCATTATCATTATGCTAAATTTATTCTTCATCATAATCACTTACATGTTCTTCCTCATTATCATTTTTTTCTTCCTCTTATTCATCCTATTTTCCTTTTATATCCCATTGTTTAGGAAGACCTGTTTCATTTCTTCCCATGAAGAATACCATTGTGTGAAGCTCAACTATTTAAACCAATGCTGTGTAGGTCCAGACAAATAAAGAGACAAGTATGTTTCAAAAAAAATTATTTAAATATTATTATCCTTAAAAAGGATCCACTATTTTCTAGCATCAATATCATCTTCCCTTGAAAATACTTGCAACTCCATGATCCACAAAAAAAAATAGGGTTAATGAAATACCTAAAATGTCAATAACTCATTCAAAAATGATTAAAACAATCCCAAATTTTGACTATAGCTTCCCCTTATGATATTTAAACTTTAGTTAAGATTTTGTGAAAAATGTAAACAAATTTTGGCCTATAGATCAAATATATTAAAAAGAATAAAATCAAAATAAATCACTCAAAAAAATTCTAAAATTTTGATTGTGGTTTTCTTGTATGTTTGTATAGTACCAGTAAAAATTTCATAGACAAATTAATTATAGTTAGGCTGATATGATAAAATTATTGCAAAACCTTAAATATCAATAACTCTCTCAAAACTAATCATAGAGGATCGATTTTTTAATTGTGAGTTCCTTAAGATATTATTCATTTACAAGAAAAAAATTGTGCAGAAATTTACAATTGATTGAAAGATATTGATAATTCAAAAACACTAGGGTTTCACCACATTCAAATTTCCTAAATAAAAGCTCTGATACCACTTGTTATGATCCACACTTATAATAATTAAAAATAATGCATAATATAATGTATATCAACACAAAATAATAAATATTGGTGGGCCAAGATACCAAAATATTCAATATATATAGAAATAGAATAATCACCCTTAAGGTAGGGCAACACCATACAATACTCCTTTAGGAAGGAATAACTCCACAATGTCTCTTCAAGGGGACAACCTCCAATATCATCTTACAATAGAAGATGCAATGCTTCATTCCTTTAAAATTATAATCATCTCCTTTATATATACATCTATCTAATTAACATTGGATGGGTAACCTCCTAATCTCAATGTAGGTCGACCATTACCCAATGCACTAATTCTACAAATTACTCCATTATCCTAATAAATTGGACCCATATAACTAACTAATGGGGATGTGTGACACATGTATACATCTCCATCAATCCATATACATTAATATATTATATCCCTAGGTACATAATAAAATCTCAGAGCAGGTAGCCAATCAAATAGAATAAATGTGACCAAACTTTGGCATCAAATTAAGGAACTAAATAAAAGGTTGAATTTTTTGGTTCAGTTCTCTATAACCAATGCCTTTAATCAATTTAATTTAATATTCAACATGGATGCATCATGGTGCCTCAACTATGTAATTTCAATAAGGGGTGCTTCCCTCAATTGTCATAACTAGATGAAAAATCTATTAGGACATTTATTAAATCATGAAAGTGAGGCCTTGGAAATTATGGAAGACATGAGGGTCACTAATGTGATTAATCCTATAGGTGAACTAATCTATAGGCCAAAATTTTAGATCCTCCTCCAAGTAGATTTAAATAAATTCAAGGGGGAATTTGAAATCATAATATACACCAATGATGAAAATTTGAAATTGGTAATTTTTTCTAAAGATAGGGTTATGAGAGCTGAAGCTCTGGGAATAGAATTTAAGAGCTTAGAAGTTGAACATGTAAAGTTGATGGCAAAGGCTATCAAAATCTTCAAAACTTACTTGTTTAATTTATATATCATTAATAAGGAGTTCAATGCATCACACACATTATTTGAATAACTCAAAGAAAAAAATACAACTTTAAGATCTGAGCTAAGCACACAACCAACTACTAGTGTTTCCCTACCACCTTAGGGTTCCCAGTTTTAAGGATTCATAGTCATGAAAACTTCAAGTGGTCCCATTTTGATCCTGTAATGAACTTTGATAGCTACAATATTTCCTCAAACTATCACTCCTTCATCTTCTTTGGCTAATGGTGCCACATCAACACCCATCTAAATTTATAACTATGTATTTTCATGTTTTTTTAAGTCAGAACTTTGGTTCTAAATATATACATACATACATACATACATACATACATACATACATACATACATATATATATATATATATATATATATATATATATATATATATATATATATATATTGTATTTGTAGATGTGAGATTCTATTCTGTGTTGAAACTTGTACATACATCCTTTGCATGAAATTTAAATGCGAATCCTATTTTTGTAAATGTATTTGTAGAATTTGATTGAGAGATAAGGCCTTCCCCATCCCAAACCTATTTATACTTGTATCCTCTTAGTCCCAAAGGAAGGATAATTTTGGCTATTAATATTAATAGGAAAATTTGAGAAGTTTTGTAATTTTGGTCTTGATGTGAAAATCTTGATTCTTCTCCAACTTGGGATTGTGTAAGAAGTTCTTTCAGTTTAGTTTATTAGTCTTTGGTTGTGTATGAGTTATATATATATATATATATATATATATATATATATATATATATATATATATATATATATATATATATATATATAAAGCTATAGCTAATATGAATACCTTTTGTATATAAATCATAATCCCCCCTTGTAAATGCATTATTTTAGTGTAACAAACATGATAACCTTTGATTTCATATGTTTAAGTATGTTGTATTTTGGTTTTCTTTTACTCCTAACCGTGTTTTATTATTGTTGTACTATAGTATCTTATAACAAGCATTGGTTTGTGATTTATTATCCAACATAGTTCAAGTACTGGTCTTGAAAAGTTTCATCTAGCATGGTCCACAAGCCTCCTTTCCTACCCTAACTTTCTCTCCTTTTTGAGTTATTTTTAAAATCCTACCCACCTTAAGTTAGAATCATCATCAATCCAACCATATCAAGTAGACTTAAATTAATCCATAGTTGACCCAGCTATGGTAAACAATCTACCTTTCTCACTACTATTCCACCAATAAGTTGTTTACAAAACCCAATACCCTATAACTTGTGCTTTGGAGTGAATACCTTTTCACTGATCCTAAAACATTAGAGGATACCTTGTAATTTTTTTTGGTGTTGTGCATAAAACACACATAAACATGGATATTATGAAATATATTAATAACAAGCTTATCACCTTTGATCCAATAAAATTACCATCCAAAGGTATTATTGACAAAAAATTGCCTTTATTCATAAAAGTAACAATACAAAGTAAAGGTATCAAAATAGTGCTCATTGATAATGGATCAAGCCTAAACATTTGTAACATATAATTTATAACCACCATGGGTATCAACAGAAGCCTTATTCAAAATATTTTTATGCACATAAATGGTTTGATAATTCACATAGCCATCTAGTTGGAAAAATTACATTGGATGTGACTTTAGGACCAAAAATAATTTCAACTACTTTTTAGGTCATGTTTCAATCCTTGCATTATACTTTAATTTTGGGTAGACATTGGATACATTTAATGGAATCTATCCCATATACAATTCATCAATGTGTAAAATTCATACATGAGGGGGACTTATTATCCATGCATGCCGATGATGAACCTTTAAAATTTTGCAAAAAGATACATTCTAAAATTGAAGGTATCCCTATAGTGGTACCACCTAAACAATTCATTCCTATTGAACATATACATACGTATGAAATAGGTGAGTCAAGTACAATGTATCATTTATCTCTAGATATAAATAAGGCATTAAACTCTAAAAGATACACATAAATATGCATAAGGAGAAAGATCCATTAACAAAAGAGCCAAAAAAACTACAAGAACCTCCAACATTTGAACTTTATTTATTAGTCAATACCAAGAAAAATGATGGACATGTTTCAAATTATTATGAAAGTGATGATGATATAGCCTATGATATGACAAATGAGAAAATGTGAAACTTATAATTTGATCCACTTGATTACTTGTCACATAACTTATTTGAACCTATGGGTCCTGACACATATAAGCTAAAGCCACTTGCATATGATACAACATTGAATTCATAGAAAGGAAAATAAAAAATAACATATGAGCATGTAAATGCCTATGAATACATACTTCCCTTTTGGTTAAAAGCACTGAACCAACCTCATAATGGCCAAATTCAAGTACATCATGTGAATAATTTGGAGTCTTCTCAAAAGGCTTTACCCCAAATACTACAGATCATAACAAAACATGATACCGATGATACCATGTTATCTTTGTTACTTGAACATATAATTATTTCTTTAACTACTACCAGACATAGATCAGATAGTAGATTACTCCCTATGAAGGGATTACCATATTATAATTACCATTGGATCATTGGCCATACCACTAATCAATGTGTTGCATTGCAAAATCTAATCCAACAATATAAGAGCAAAGGAAGTATATGAAATGTGTCCACAATAGGTAAAGGGAAAATTATTCTTATATTTTATAAGAAAGGTATACCTCAAAGTGATAAAAGTATTATGATTGAACTATTACTGCTAATATTGATGGGGTATATTGCCACCATATCGTATTTGATCCAAACAAGCAGGATAAAAATTATGAGACTACTTTTCTTGTGTGATTGGGAAATATTATAAATGAACTAATATATTCTCCCTTAGATCCCAAATATCAAGGATACATTTAGTTACCCATTACCGATGGCCCATGTGTTGAATCTTAAACTATATGGATAACACACGAACTACATTTAAAACTAAAGTTTAGACAAACTTGGCTAGTTGAGTGGAATGATAAGATACATACTACAAACATGTGTGTAAAAATTCATCATATGGGAACATATATATTTACATACAACATGATGGACATGATTATTTATTTACACCATTGGTTTCAGGTAACCCATTACATAGAAACATTAATATGCTGGCACTAAATCGAAATAAGCAAAACTTAAAATACTTTGGAGGTGGACCTAAACCTTTTTAGGATGAGGACCTACTTGGTTAAACCTATGTAAAAAAATTAAAAAAATACAAAACCATTAAAAAAACCACAAACACTTTTAGCATGTACATGTTCTATTGGCTCCTTGGCACCTATGTATTAGTTTCATGTTAATGGATGGCATATTTAGGTACTTCTACATACACATATGTGTCACACTTATACTTGAGTGTGATAAAGGCATACATAGATAAATGATACATTCCTATTTCATATGTTGGGATTTCCCTCCACTCATATCATATGAACATTGGGGGCATCTATTGCTTTGATCTTGATACACAAGTTATATGATTTGATGATCAATCTAAATTAGTATGTTTGAGCTTACATATGTACTTTCAAATGCCTATTATCCATGATTATATATTACACAAGGTACTTGATATGCTATGCACTTAAATTTTTTGATAACATATTTAAATCTTGGGCTACTATGAAATGTTTATGCTAGTTAATTATGATTTACTTTATGTACTTCCTTGAGTGTTTTGCCTTATTATTATATTTCTTATTCGAGAATTTGAATATGCTCCCTTAATTGTAGACCCCATTCCTATGTATTCTTTATTTGACATTTGCATATGTCATTTATTATTACATGGAATTTGAATATGTCATTCTTATTTTTATGGACATTTGACTAAATCATGTCTCTTTTATTATGTGTCCTTTGAACATGCCCCTTGTTTACAGTCTCCTTGGACCATTACTTTTTGACTTGATTTTGAGTGTTTTTGTGTGTATGATTATTTAATTTTTGAGCTTGTACTATTATTATCTATATGTTTCCATGACATTTATCATGCATCTTAGGCCTACAATTGATCACATAGGTTTTAAGTACTTCAATGACATATTTACCTAGACATGTTCCCTTATATATGCTACATAGTTACATTAATCTATTATATAATTGTCTTATCTTTTTGAGGTGAGGTAAATACCAGTTCCTATCTTTTCCTCACCTCAAATGGGGCATATTAGTGGTGTCATGTCATATAGGCATGCTCTCCACATTTGGCATAGTTTATAGATTCAGTGGGGACATTCTTTGGAAGCATGTTCTACACACTCATTCAGTATGTGGTACTTATATTAGTTTTAAAATTCATGGGGGCATGTCACATGGGCATGGCTTTCACACATTCATTGGGTACATGATTTAGAAGCATGTTCTCCACACCTATTCAGTATTAAACATCTCCATATTATAGTGGAGGCATGTTTTGGAAATATTTTCTCCACATTGTCACTTATATTAGTTATTATATTTCTCCATACATAGTTGGGGCATGCTTTTGAAGCACGTTCTCCACACTTACATAGTTATCTAAATTGGCCAAATCATACAATCATATGATTCAAATTCATAATTATGATATAATTTTATACATTGGTAATATTATTATACATATTTTTATCATGAGACATATCTAAGGTGCATATGCTATGAAACATGTGTTTAATATTTAAAAATCTATATCAATTTCAAATTCTAAAACTCTTTTATGGACTTCTACCATATCACATACTTTTTTATATTGATACCCCATAAAGTTTTATGAAATTTATTGAGCCAATCTACTAAAATAGTTGGTTCACATTTTTGGTATGGTTTAGGTGATCAAATCACTCAATCTTACCAAGTTTTTAGGTTGGACTTGATCATCTGTCCTTACCAAGTTATAAGTACCATTAGGTTATGCGATTGAGTTGATTTCAACTACCAAGTGGAAACACTCACTATATTATTGGATATATGCACTTTAAATGTCTATTTATACTTTCCTTAATCTTAGTTTTAGAGCCTTACAATGATACATTTTTAAAAAAAATAACTTGCCAATAGGCAAGGCAGTTACATTGACACATAGGTGTACTATTAAACCTTTCTCTTTCAATTTCAATCTATTTCAAGTACTTCCGACCCATATTATATGAAATATTTTTATACTATATCATTATCTTGGTTGCAAGCCAGTCACCAACAAAGCACTCAGGTTGGGCACACACAAAGATAAGGTGTGCATACACACCTAGGTACACATTCTTTTCCTTTAAATTAGTAATTTAATTACTAGATTAAAAGGAGAAAAGTTTAGATAAAATTTTATGATTATATAATACCTTAGTCTTGTAAACTTAAAAATCTCAGTCCTTGGCTATTTCTCTTAGTTATTTACCTTTCCCACTTCTACAAGTCTCACATCTCATTTATCTTATGCCCCTTGGCCTATATATCTTAGTCTAACTAGTATTGTTTTGATGACACAGACATTTTCTCTTGCTTATAATGCTTAAAATTTATTTATATTACATATTTACAAGTTTTAAACCTAAACTTGCTTTCCTTCTCCTTGGATACTAATGCCTAGGATAAAAACTAGCATCGATGTTAGTGTCTTGACCCAATGTAAGTGTCCAGTACCTTAAAGTCATATAATTTTCAAATGAAACATATCCTAATGGTTGGCCTAAGTGTTTTAATATGAGTTACTTATCCAAAGGGATTGATATAAATACAAGATCAACCCTCATTTTTTCTTCACCCAATAAAAACCTAGCATTTATAAAAAAGAGATTTCAAAGAGCATTCAATTTAACAAAGCTTCCCTATTTACTCATATTTCCATACTAGACATAGGGAATACACAAATACAATTTTGACTTATACTAAAGGAGCATCCCAAGAGCTTGATTTTCTAAGTTACAAGGTAGGTCACTATTGTACTTACTTTGAACATATTATATGATCCACACACAATCCATCATGTAGGGGAGAATTACATGAGTTTTAGGCCATATTTTGGAGTATTGGATATGTAAACAATTCCCTATGATAGTGGGGTCTTTGAATTCAACTTAAAATTATGTGCCCACTAACACATTTTCCCCCAAGGTCATTATGAATATGGAAAACTAGTGTTTTACCATTTCACAAGGAGCAACAATGCATGAATTAGATATGAATGCACCATAGTGGAGATGAATTAAAATGTAGAAACATCCAGGTGGTCACATCCTATTTTAAAAATTATTATATACATGACATTAGCATTAATCCTATACAATAACATCGACATAATCATCCTAGTTTGACATTACTATCTAGAAAGCCAGAGGTGTTAGAACCAAAATTTAAAGATTGTTTCAAAATATCCTTCCACCTACTTTCTTCTTGTTCTAGATCTAAAAATACATTATCATAAAATCAAGCTAATTACATAACTTCTTTTTCATTTCTATATCTTGCATAGTTGTACTTTCCATATTTAGACTATCTCAGCATAATAAATTTAGTGTATACTTATATCTAAGTTTAACATTTAATTGGCTTGCTATAAATTTGATTATCACCCTTGTGCCATTTCATTTCTATACACCCATTTAATATTAATCTAAGGCTAACTCCAAACACTTAGATTACATTCTAGAGTTAAACATTTGGTGAACCTAATATTTGAACATAAACCCTACGTCACTTAGGTTTTTTTTTATTCTTCTATTTTGACGATCCTTGATTGTCATAAAATATGTGAAACATGGATGCATCCATTACCAATTTTGGAATCCTATATGCCAAAGTTGTTATGGTTTACTACATTAATTACCTTGTCAAATATTATAAGAAAATTTGTGCCAATAAGAATAAGATTTTAAAGTGAATCCAACACTTAATCTCCTTTTAAAATTCCTTTTACAATGTTATATAACCAATATATACACATCAACATGCATACTCTCACCAATTTATCCTACCTAGATCTTATTTGAATGAAAACTACCATCCCACACCCATTATTCACCCATGGATTATATTAGATTCCATGGTCCACGTTGTTAAAACTTGAAGAGCTAAGATTGATCAATCCATCTCGCCACCTTTTAATATACAACATGTATCTCCCAAGACTAAGTTGGTAATTGAATGCAAGGGATATGACATTTTTGACCAATTGAGAAATATGCACGTAAAAATTTCAATCTTTGAGATCCTAAAGTAATATAATGTCTATAAGGATATCCTATACAAGGCTTTACATGAGACACAAGTTCTAAGTGATATTGAGCCTACTTATTTTACTGATTATTATGCCCTAACACACCCACCCCATTCTAAAATTTCAAATGGGGACCCATTATTTTTGAAAATATTTATTTGGGGTCCTATAAACCTTAGAAATCCATGATATGGATTTATTCATGCAAGAGTCTAAGGTTATCTTGAAAATCCTAAACTTATAGAAATTTGAACTATGAAAATCAAAGCTTGAACATATATTTTAAGTTATTTTAAAACTTAGGTTTTCATAATTTCCTTCAAAAATTTGGCACTTTGATTTAGGTACTAACAAGACCAACATTTTCATCATAGTGTATCCTATGTTTTATACATTTTCAAGGCCATCGATAAATACTTGTTAATCATTCACGATTATGCCTTGATTTATTATGTTCAAAATCAAGACAGGTGGCATCACCACATTATTTGAAACCTATAGCCCTTTGCAAAAAATTATAATTATTTAAAGATCCAAGATATAATAGTTTGATATATGACATTCATACATTAAATGGAGCACCATAATATTTTAAAGTAAAATTTTCATAGTCTAATGGTCTCCAGATTCTAAGTTTTGAGTAATCGATAGGTGTCACCTTTTCATCAATCCAAGACCATGAAAGGGTAACATAGTCTAAAGGTTTCCAGTTTCTATAGTCTAATGGTTCTAAGCTTCTAAACTCTAAGAATTCAATACTTAGCACATTTTTATTTACCTAAAACTATAAAAATATTAAATAGTTATAATGGTCCCAAGGCCCCAAGGTCTAATTCCTCTAAGCTTTTAAGATTTGAGAATATGGCATGTGGCACAATTCTATTGGCCCAAAATTTCAAAGAAGATTGTTTAATCAATGAACTAATGGTCACACAGATCTAAATCTCCATGCCTATGAGGCACCTAAATCATGCCATGTATTGATGTTTCATTACATGGAACATTTACATAGATTTACACAGTTCAAAAAACCCAAACTCCCATGCTCTCATGCCTCTAAGTCCCCATAGACCTAAGGTGGCTCCACATGGCATAGTTACATTAACTCATGTCCCCAGAGTATATAAATCTTATATAGAGATCTAAAAATCCAAGTGATTGATAGTTAGACAAGTGTTAAAATCTAGAAGATGCAGGCTCAAAGTCTACATAAATGAGTTTGACAACAAGGTAAAAAAGTGAGTAAATGAGTATTTGATAGCTATCTAGAACATGATGACTAGATACATAAAGTTAATGATTAGTTGACATTTGGAAAACAAATAAACCCACCAAAGCTGACAAGTGAATTCAAATTGAAATGGGAATGAAATCAAAATCCATTAGCTACATTGAAGTCACACGAATTGAGCACTCATGACATATATTTTGGATGATATAAGAGAAATCTAAATGAAGGGAAAGTCATGTTTCCATCAATCTTCTATCAAAACATTATGATTTTAAGATTTCCTACAACCACAAGCCCTAATTTTATAGCAAACATGTAGAGAATATAGCTCAAAATAATCAAAATGGCTTCCTCTTCAAAACCAATATGTGTATGGGTCCCCTCTGTATATTCTTATATGAGACATACAAAATATATGGATACAATATTCAATAAGAGTACACTCAAATTTAAATTCCCAATTTATTTGGCACTCTATAATGTAGTGGAATTGGTGGTTCCCTACTCAACACAAAGATATATATCTAAAGATGAAAATCAATATATTGATGACCTGCTACCTCTCAAAACTGTAGGACTTCATCAAGCATCAACTAAACCTGAGGTAATGCCTTGTATGGATATGCTTCAAGATCTGTTTCTAATGGAACTTGTGTTAGAGATTAAATAAACATTAGGAAAGGCAAAACTGTAATTGCTTACATTTTTGGAAGGACATTTGAAATATATCTCAAGATATCCTTGCCTGAGATGGCCTATAATCAAGTCTTGGGTAATTCATGGCTTCACAACAACAAAATAGATGGAAAATTCAAATAATGGCTACTAAAAGGCCAAATATTAAATCCCCAGGAGTCCTTTCATCTAACAAGATTATCAAATTTAGACTTGGGACTAGGATAGCCATGACCCTTCTAAATAGACTCTATGGATTCCCCAACATCACCTATGTGCAACTAGAATGGGTCCCTCTATTATAAATTTTATTAACACTAGACAAAATTGTTTCCTTAGGGGAAATGATCTGTGCTAGGTTGAAACCCAAATGTATCAATTTGAGTAGAGGTCCACAAACATGAGCTTTTATATGATGTCTTATTTACTAGATGCAGTACTTGACATAGTTTTTAGGGTAAATAGAGAGCTATGGTAGCCATCAACTGAATACATTGAGAAAAAAACTATGAAGACTATTAATTCATGTTTATTTATAGATTCATAATATAAATTAAGAGAATTTGTGATGATGTTTACCCTCAGGTGTACCAAGCAATTTGTGGTACCTTGATGCCTAGGCTATCAATTTTTTTGAGGAAAACCATTGATAAATGGGGAGACTATTGGTACTACCTTGATGTTATATTCATCATAATTACAGGTACAAGGGCACTTCCTTTGTTACTACCATGGCAACTTCAGGATAAAATTATAGAACAAAAAATTACTTACAAAATATATAATATCATTGAGAAGGAGCTATGTCAAAAGCATTTGGCCCATTAATTTAAAACTCCTTTGAGTGTTGGGAAAATCATCCCACTTTAATCAAGTGGGGAAGATCAGGACCCACTACAATCTTTATGAGGCCCAGTTTAGAGAATGGGAACCTAAAAAGAAGGTTATGAATTATATTCAACTCATAAAAGAAAATAAGAAGGTTAATGCCATTTATGGTCATAAAAATTATGAGCATGATGTAGTTTTCCTAAATGCCTCGAATGACTCAGAAGTGTGGATAGGAATGAAATATGCACAAATGTCCATGATGGTAGATCAGGATATCCAATATAATCCAAAAATTACTAAAGAATATGAAACTAAAATGATAGCATAAGCATAAAAGGCATGGAGCCATTAGTGGCTCCTAACCCAACCACAAGATTCAATAGGCCCTAGCCAATCCCCCTCTCTTAAAATAGAAGAGGAAAATACACAAGAGGAGGGATCAAGTAGACAAAGGGAGGAAAACTAATAGATAAGAAAATAAAATATCAAGAATATCCCTAGTCCCAAGCCAACTCTACTCATTCAACATTCTTAACTTCATCTATGGTCATATCCACTACAATGGAGATAGGTTACTTTCACAAGACAGGAAGAGGAACACATTTATTATGACACCAATACCACCTCTCACAATTATTACACAGGTTAGTCTTCCATATATATTTAGTCTTCTTTCTCATCTATTCCATCCCCCCTCCATCTCCTCAACAAGTTCCAAGTCCTTATACTCCCCCTTCCACTATTGTTGTTACACCTTCTATTACATCACCACCACCTACAATAGTAGTTACTACTACTATGGTTCCCTCAAACATTTCATCACCTTGCTTATTTCCTACACCTACCATAGACATATATCAAAGGAGATACAATCTTTTTCCAACCCCCTCAATAATTTAACAAGTAGAGGAGAGACCATCTTTTGGTTTGACTATAATATAAGAATCCCATGTTGAGGAGGAAATAAAGTAAGAAAAGAAGAACATGTGATACCCTTGGTAGACTATGCCATGGATGAGGAAGATAATGCATAAGTGATGATAGAAGAAGAACAAGATGTGATTGGGGAAGAATCTCTAGTTGAATAATATGTACAGGTCGAGTTGGAGAAGGCCAAATCTTTGAGCTTAGGAGGGTTGCAAGAAGAAGAAACGCTAGATGATACCTTGACCAACCAATCCTCACAGTAGAGAAATACTAAAATATAAGTGAGGTGGTTTATTATTTAATTTATTTTGTTTCAATTATAGGTACTTCAAAAATATCAATTACTTTTTATTCATCCATTCTTTCAATATGTACCCAAATAAGGACTCCCAAAAAGGCATTTGATTTTTTTTAATGCCCAAAGGAATCGATGTGAGCCCCTATAAATTCTAGGTGAACCTATTAATTTTTTTAACATGACCAATAGGATAGCTCAACACACCATCTGGTACCATGAGGGTGGGGGATTCAAATTTTTGACCTATTTTTGATAATTAAACTATTAAAACAATTAGTATAGTCCCCTAACCCTAGAAGGTATCCCATTTTGAAAACTTGGTGATTGTTTCTATTTTAAATCCTAGAATGCCATTAGTCCTAGAAAAACCTTCATCTCAATTATAAATACCTATGCCATAGTCTTTACCCACATATTCAGCCACATTATCGATTGAAAAGACTCATGGCTTGACCAAATTCATAGCTGAGGTAAATCCATTGAGGGAGCCTTCACCTTGGGAGAGGATTATCTATCCACCTCTCTTGTTACCAATATAAATAAGTGCATCATTTGTACCTACATTTATATCACCTCCTAAAATGACTCCTCCATCCTCTACCTTAGAATATTTGAGTCCCTTAGAGAAATAAAGGGAACTTATTGTTATCGATCGAGTTAGAGATATGTAGGGAAAGAAAGATGAGAGGCAAAATTTATTTCTTACTAAATTGCCCATAATTTTTAATTGGTTCAATAAGAAGAGTGGAGCCATCCAAAGGGTGAGGAAGAGGAAGGATTTGAATTTGGGTACGAGGGAAGAAATTGAATTTGAGCAAAGAGAAAATATATTTCCATTGGCAAAGAAATCCAAAATAGATCTAAGGGATAATAATGAATATTCTAAAGACTTCTTTGTTTTTGCAGATTCAACTAGTAAGGCCATGAAAGAAATGTATAAAAACATAGAAGAAGAAAATTAGAGACTGTAATAGAGATAAAATATACATGCTCCTTAGATAATTGATGATGTGCAGAGTGAAACTACTAAGTTGTATAACATTTTATATAATATTTGATTTTGTAGAACATGAAACCAATCAAACAGAACAAATGTCACCAAACTTTGGCATCAAATGAGGGAGCTAGAGAAAATTTTAAATTTCTTGGTTCATTGCTCCATAACTAGTGCCTTTAATCAATTGAATTTAATGTCCAACATGGATTCATCATGGTGATTCAATTATGTAATTGTAAGAAGGGATGCTTCCCTCAATTGGCATAACTAGATAAAGACTTTATTGGGACATTTCTTAAATCATGAAAGTGAGGCCTTGGAAATTTTGAAATACATGAGGTTGCTAATGCAATTACTCATATAGGTGAATTAATCAATAGGTTAAATTTTGAGAACCTCTTACAAAAATCTATAAACAACTTCAAGGAGTAAGTTTATATATAGGACCAACAATGAAAATTTGAAATTGGTAAATTTTTCTAAATATAGGGTGATGAGAGATGAAGCAATAGGAGCATAATTCAAGAACCTAGAAGTTGAATAGGAAAGGTTGATGGTTGAGACCATCAAACTCTTCAAATACTCCTTGTTCAATTTTTATATCATTAATAAGGATTTTGATGCAACACACACATTATTTGAAGAACTCAGGGCAAAAGAGATAGCTTCAAGATTTGTGCCAAGCATGCAACCAATTTCTAGTGTTGACCCACCATCTTAGGGTTCCCAATTTTTAGGATTTGTAGTCATGCAAACTTCAAGTGGGCCTATTTTGATCCCATAAGGAAATTTTATAGATACTTTTTTTTTTCTCTAGCTGTCACTCCATCTTCTTCAACTAGTGGTGCCACATTAACACCCATCTAAATATAACTATGTACTTTCATATTTTTTTTAAGTATAAACTTTGGTTCCAAATATACATTTCATGTATGTATTGTATTTTTAGTTATGATTTCTTTTTTGGGATGACTATTGTACATGCATCCTTTGCATGAAATCTGGATGCAAGTCATATTTTTCTAAATTTATTTATAGACTTGGATTGAGAGATGAGGACTTCCCCATACAAAACCTATTTATACTTGTATCCTCCCAGACCCAAAGGGAGGATAATTTTGGTTGTTAATATTAATAGGAAATTTTGAAAAGTTTTGCAATTTTGGTTTTGATGTGAAAATATTAATTATTATCTAACTTGTGGATTATGTAATAATTTTTATCATTTTGGTTTCTTAGTCTTTAATTGTGTATGAGTTATATATTTTATATACAATCATTCATATTAAGATATATCTAATCTAAATAGCTTCTACATATAAATCACAACCCCTCTTGTAGATATGTTATTGCAGTCTAATAAATTCAATAATCTTTGATTTCATGTGTTTAAGTATTATATATTTTGGTTCCCTTTGACTCCTAACTATGTTTTATTGTTGGTGTGATATAGTAGCTAGTAAAAAACATTGGTTTGTGAATTCTTATCCAACCTAGTTCAAGTATTGGTCTTGAAAAGTTTCATCTAGTATGGTCCAAAAGTCTCCTTTCTTGCCCTAACTTTACCTCCTTTTTGAGTTCCTTTTGAAGTCCTCCTCACCTTAGGTTAGAACCATCATCAATCCACCAATTCAAAGTAGATTTAGATTCATCCATAGCTGACCCATCTGTGGTAAACAATATACCTTGCTCACCACTATTCCACTAATAAGTTGTTTGCAAATTCCAATACCTTGTAACTCGTGCCTTGGAGTGAATACCTTTTCATCGATCCTAAAATGTTAGAGACTAAATTGTAAAATTTTATGTGTTGTGCATAATACCCACATCAACATAGATATTATGAAACATCTTAATAACAATAACAAGCTCATCACCTTTGATCCAATATATTTACCATCCAAATTTATTATTGATCAAAATTTGTCTTTGTTCATACAAGTAACAATACAAAGTAAATGTATCAAAAGAGTTCTCATTTATAATGGGTCAGCCCTAAACATTTGTAGCATGTAATTCCTAACCACCATGGGTATCAACATAAGCCTTATTCAAAATATTGTTATGCACATAAAAGGGTTTGAAAATTCAGATAGCCCTCTAGTTGTACAAATTACTTTGGATGTGACTTTAGGAATAAAAATAATTTTAACTAATTTTTAGGTCATGTCTCAATCATTACATTATAATTTACTTTTGGGTAGAACTTAGATACATTTGATAAGATATGTCCCATATGAACTTCATCCATGTGTAAAATTCATACATGAGAAGACCTTATTATCCATGCTTGTCGATAATGAACCTTTCAAATTTTTCAAAATGATACATTCCAAAACTTAAGGCATCCCTACAGTTGTACCACCTAAACAATCCATTCCTATTGAATATATACATATGTATGAAATACGTGAGTCAAGTATAATGGATCCTTTATCTATAGATAAAAATAAGGCATTTAACTCTAAGGTACACATAAATATGCATAAAGAGAAATATTTATTAACAAAAGAGCCAAAAAAACTACAAGAACCCCCAACATTTGAGATTATTTTATTAATCCATATTGAGCAAAATGATGGACATGTTTTAGATTATTATGATAGTGATGATGATACAACGTATGATATGATAGATGAGAAAATGTGAAACTTAAATTTTGATCCACTTGATCACTTATCACATATCTTATTTGAAACTACGGGTCTTGGCACATATAAGCTAAACCCACTTGTATAAAATACAACATTGAATATAGAAAATGGAAAATAAAAAATAATAGATGAGCATGTAAATTATTGTTATTCCATACATCCCTCTTGGTTAAAAGTGTTGAGACAACCTTATAAGGTTCAAATTCAAGTACATCATGTGAATAATGTGGATTCATCTCAAAAGGCTTTACCCCAAATACTACAGATCACAACAAAATAAGATACCACCAATAATATCTTATCTTTATTACTTAAACATAAAATTATTTATTTACCTTCTAACATACACATATTAGGTAGTAGACTAATCTCTGTGAAGGGATTACCATATTCTAATTACCATTAGATCATTGGCCATACTACTAATCAATGTGCAACATTTAAAAATCTAATCCAATAATATAAGAGAGAAGGATGCATATGCAATGTGTCTACAATAGGAAAAAGGAAAAAATACTTATCTTTTAGAAGAAAGGTATACCTCAAAGTGACAAAAGTATGAGGATTTAACTATTACTATTAATATTAATGGGGTATATTTCCACCATATTAGGTTTGATCCAAACAAGCAGGATACACCTTGTGGGACTACTTTTCTTTCACGATTAGGACATACTATAAATGAACTAATATATTCTCACTTGGATCCCAAATATCAATGATACATTCAGTTACCCATTGCCTATGGACCACATGTCGAAGATTTAACTATATGGATACCAACACATGAACCACATTTAAAATTAAAGTTTGGAAAAACTTGGATAGTTGAGTGGAATGCTAAGATAGATACTAAACACGTGTATAAACTTTCATCATATTGGTACAGATATTTGCATACAACATGATGGACACCATTAGTTTCCTGCACCATTGGTTTTAGGTAATCCATTACATAGAAACATTTAACTTTTGGCACTAAATTGATATAAACAAAACTTAAAATCTTTTAAAAGTGGTCCTAAACCTTTTGAGGATGAGGACCTACTTGATTAAACTTATGTCAAAATTTTTAAAAATTCCAAAAAAATAAAAAAAAATCCAAAAATCCAAAAACAATTTTGACACTTAAATATTTTATTGGCTCCTTAGCACCTATGTATTACTTTCATGTTTATGGATGGCATATTTGGTTACTCCTACATACACATATGTGTCAAACTTCTAATTGCATGTGATACATGCACATACAAATACATGATACATTATTATTTTAGATGTTTGGATTTCCATCCACTCATGTCATATGGACATTGGGGGCATCTGTTGCTTTGATCTTGATACACACTAGTTATATGATTTGATGATCACTCTACATTATCATGTTTAAGATTATATTTTATCTTACACATGCCTATTATCCATGATTATATCTTACATAGGGTACTTGATATGTTATGCACTTGACATTTTGTTCTAACACATTCGATCTATGGGCTACTATAACATGTTTATGATTTACTTTATGCACTCCCTTGATTGTTTTTACTTGCTATTGTATTACTTGTTCAAGAATTCAAATATGATCCCTTGATTTCAACCCTTATCCTAATGTATGCTTTCTTTGACATTTGAATATTCCATTCTTGCTTTTATGGACAATCGACTAAGTCATGTCTCTTCGATTGTGCAATATTTGAATATGTCCCTTATTTTTGGTCTCCTTGGACCATTGACTTTTGAATTACTTTTGAGTGCTCTTGTGTGTGTGAGTGTTTTCTTATTGACCTTGTATTGTTATTATCTAAATGTTTCCATGATATTTATCATGCATCTAGGGCCTACATGTGATCACCTTGGTTCTATGTGCTTCAATGATACATTTACCTAGGCATGTTCCATTTTATATTCTATATGGTTACATTCATAGATTAGATATTTGTATTATCCTTTTAAGGTGAGGTAAATTCTAGTTCTTATCTTTCCTTCACCTCAAAAGGGGGAATATTACTAGGGGCACGTCATAGATGCATGTTCTCCATACTTGTCACAATTTATAGATTTAGTGGGGGCATGATTTGTAAGCATGTTATCCACACTCATTTAGTATGTGGTACTTATATTAATTTTTAGATTCAGTGGGGGTATGTCATATGAAAATGGCTTTCACACATTTACAGTTCTTAGATTCAGTGGGGGCATGTTATAGAAGCATGATCTCTACACATATTCAATATTCAACATATCTAGATTATAGTGGGGGCAGGTTTTGTAAACATGTTATCCAATTTTGTACTTATATAATATTTATCCGTATATAGTGGGGGAATGCCTTTGAAGCATGTTCTCCACACTTGTGCAGTTATCCAAATTGGCCAAAGCACCTAGTTATATGATTTAGATTCATGATTATGGAAAAATTATATACATTGGTACTATTATTATACATATTTTCAACATGAGACATATCTCAAGTGAATATTCTATGCAACATGTGCATAATATTGTGAAATACAAATCAGTTTTAGATTTCAAAACTCTTTTATGTACTGTTACCATATCATAGACTTTTTCATATTGATACCTCATGGATTTTTATAGAATTTATTGAGCCAATATCCTATAGTAGTTGGCTTAACTTTTTGATATGGTTAAGGTGATCAAATCACTCAATCTTCCCAAGTTTTTAGGTTAGACTTGATCATCTAATCTCACTAGGTTATAAGTATCATTAGGTTGTAAAATTGAGCTAATCTCAACTACTAGTGGCAACTCAATTTTACTCCAAAGTTAATCAAATCACTCAATCTTCCCATTTTTTTAGGTTAGACTTGATCATCTAAACTCACTAGGTTATAAGTATCATTAGGTTGTAAAATTGAGATAATCTCAACTATTAGTGGCAACTCACTTTTACTCCAAAGTTGGGGACACATCTCTCTCTCTCTCTCTCTCTCTCTATATATATATATATATATATATATATATATATATATATATATATATATATATATATATATATATATATATATATATATATATATATATATATATATATATATCCTTAGATATAAGCACTTTAAATTTATATCTATACTTGTCATAATCTCATTTTTAAAGCCTTAAAATGACATATCTTTCATAAAATAAATTTCCAATAGACAAGAGACTTACATCGACACACATGTGTAATCCTAAACCTCTCTCTTTCAATTTTAATATATTTTAAGTACTTCCAACCCACATTATATGAAATGATATTATACTCTAACATGCTTTTGGTTTTAGGTTAATCACCAACAAAACACTCATGTTGCGAACACACAAAGGCAAGGTGTGCATACACACTTAAATACACATTCCTTTCCTTCAAACTAGAAATATCATTACTATATTAAGGGGGGGGGAGAATGTAGATTTTATTTTATGATTATATATCACGTCAATATTATACACTTGGAAAATTTATACCTTAGTTTTTCTTCTTAGTTATTTACCTTTCTTGCTTTTACAAGTCTCACATTTGCTCTATTTTGTGCCCCTTGGCCTATATCTCTTAGTTCGACTAGTCTTATATTGATGACATAGACCTTATCTCTTACCCATAATGCTTAAAATATACTTATCTTCCATATCTACATGTTCTGAACCTGTACCTACTTTCCTGCTCCTTTGACACTAATTCCCGAGATGGACACTAGCGTCAACATTAGTGTCCTAACCTGATGCAAATGTCTAGTGCCCTAAGTCATCTAATTTTTAAATGAAAAATATCTTAATGGTTGGCATAAGTGTTTGAATGTGAGTTAATTATCCAAAAGGATTGAAATAAATACAATATTGACCTTCATTCATTCTTCACCTAGGAAAAACCTAACATTTAGATAAAAGAGTATTAAAAAAGCATTCAATTGAAAAATGCTTCCCTAGTTATTCTTATTTCCGTACTAGTCATAGGGATTTTACATCTATAAGTCTTAAGTATTAAAATATTATCCAACGATTTCAATTTGTAAAATTACAAGCTAGGTCATTATTGTACTAGGTTTACACATATTATATGATATACACAAGCCAACATGTTAAGGAGAACTACATGAGTCTAAGGTCCTCTTCTAGAGTATTGGCTATGTAAGAAATTCATTTTTAAAATAGGGTATTTGGGGTCAACTCAACACCATGTGTTCATTAACCCATTTCCCCCAAGGTCACTATAAAGATGGATAATTAGGGTTTTGTCATTTAACAAGGAGAGATAGTCCATGACCTAGATCTGAATACACCAGAGTAAAGGTAGAGAAAAACCTAAAAACATCCATATGGTTGCAACTTATTTCATTAACTATTCTATATAGTACACTAGAGTCAAACTTAGATAGTAGCATCAACACAACTATCATAGTCTAATGTTACTATCTAGAAAGCTAAATGAGTCAGAACCATAATCTCCTTCCTACCTACTTTCTACCTAGTTCAAATACATAATTAAATTAACATTATATCAAGATAAGTATGTCACTTATTTATCATTTATATATCTTTCATATTTATACTTTTCATATTTATACTATCTCAACATAATAAATTTAGTGTATGTTTATATCTGAGTTTAACATTTAATTGGCTTGCTAAAGATTTGATTATCATCCTTGTTCCATTTCATTTATATATACCCATTTAATAGTAATCTAAGGCTAACTCCAAACACTTATATTATATTTTAAGGTTAAATAGATGATTATTTTGTTAAATGTGAAGACCCTAGTATGATAGAAGATATTCCCATTAATGATGATTATGACATGAATGAAAATCCTTCTTATAATTTTTTTATATTTACCAACAAATCAAATAATGATGAGCATGGTTTTATTGATATCTACACACCCTCTACCTTGCTATTATAAGGCCTTAGTAGGGTTAGTCATCAAACCTTAGTTCACATCTAACTATTTTTTATCAACTCATCAATTTACCTAGAATACCTAATTAAAATGCATAACATTGATTACACATTATAGGTGATTTTGATCCTTAAGCCTATTTGAATATTCATAGCTATCATATTTAAACTCTCCTAAATCATCACTAAAATCACTTCTTTCCAATGGTATCGATAAAATCGATGCCATTCAGTTTCACCCACTTATATCCAACTACAGCGGTCATGACCTAGAATGTGTTGATATAACTATTTTTCTTCCAATCAGCTGTGGCCATGACTATAATGTCTCGATATATTTCAAACTATTTCACCATATTGTGTCAACCTAATTGATATAGTCAATTTTAGTACCTCTTCATCAAATTATATCAACCTATTTGATAAATCCATTTAAGTTCTATTATATCATTAAATTATATCTATTTGGTAGACACAATTCATTTTAGTTCTATTTCAATTGACTATATTGACTTGTTCGATATAGTCCAGTTTAGTACCTCTTCATCAAATAGTATTGACTTGTCCGATATAATCTATTTTAGTCATATATAATCAATAGACTATATCAACCTAGATGATATAGTTATTTTTTCCCATATTTCTCTAGATTATATCAACCTAGTTGATACCTTACATTATAATTGTATATCACCTCCTAAATAACCAAACATTATCCTAGATGCCATATTTCTTGTTGTAACACTAATTTACATGTATTTTGACATTACTCCTAGCCTTGCCAATCTTGAGGTTAATTATAATTCACATTTATCCAATAGGTTTGGGTATCTTGCGATGCCTGTGATCTTATTATCACACATGTTGGGATATCTTGCGATGCCCATCATTTTATTACTACACACATTGGGGAACCTTGTGCTACCCATGTTTTAAATTTTGGGGCATCTTGCAATGCACATCCTTGATCTTATTCATACTTTGGGGACATCATATGATGACCATCATCATTCCCTTGGCTTATTTATCTCATATTTACCATCAAGTAAAAATAAAAAACCTTTCTCATATTAAAAATAAACACATTGAACTTCAAAAAACTTTCCAAGACTACAGACAAACTTCATATGCTCTTCTTTGATATAGATGTTAGCATATATTTTTATTGTTATTTTGTCTCATGTTTATTTTATTTATACATTCATTTATTTCCCCCTATTTTTGGATGACTCTACTTTCACCATTACTTCTTTTTTGGTTCTTTAGTATTTTTTACTTTTGCCCTTTGATTCTCTTATAGATCTTAAGTGTCACTTTTAGGTTTTATATCATTTTTACTTACATCATTTTTTTCCTATTTGGTTCTTTGGTATTTTCAATTTTGGAATTTGTTTCCATAATGGATATTGGGTATCACCTTTAGGTTTTATTTCACTTTACATTCAACCTTATATTCTTCTGAGGATTTTAGGTATTACCTTTAGGTTTTCTTATTATCAATTTTAACACATTTTTGACATTTTCACCTTAGATTCCTTGTGATTATTTGGCCCTTATTTATTTTTCCTCTATTTTAGGATGATCATTTATTTTTTCATCTATTTTGGGATGACCATTTACTTTAATCTTGTTTTAGGATGGTTATCACTTTCATTAGTGCTTGTGCTAGATCCTTTGCACATTAGTATGGCTTCTCAAGTGACATGACTATCAAATCATAGCTCCATTCATTTTGAAGAATTGTTTTCCTTCCTTGTGATTAGTTATAACCATAGTCCTCATTGTATCATTTTTATTACATGGATTTATATTTTGTGATCCCTATATATCCATTATTTCCTTTCACTTGAGGCACACGTAGGTTAGTTTTGAGATTTCACACTTATATGTGGGAAAGCATATGAGTCTTTAGACACCATGGTCTTTAGGTTTTTCCCTATAGTGGCCAAGCGTAAGCTCTCTTATGTTAACTACCTATTTCAACCATATTTGGTTTTCTAAATCCATATGGACGAGAAAAACAGATAAAAAATAACTACCGATAAACTAAAATCAAAAGATAAATAATGTCACAAAATTTAGATCACACTAAAATATGTGATCTTTGTTTAACACATCTCTTATCTTAGTCAAAACTCAAAATCCATAGTTGGCCTCATGATAGAGCTGAGGTCTATTTGGATGTGGTAGGCTAGTAGACTAGGGTAGGAGGTCTTATATCATTACATCATTATATCTTCCTACATTTTAGTGCCACCTATCTTCTTACACAAGTACCCAATCTTAACAATAGGTCAACAACTCTGTAAGGGTTCCTAAGGAGTAGGGAACATGTTTTGGAAATATATAATCATTTTAATTTCATTTATATAGCCTTCATGGGATGAATAATGTATTTCACTTGTTAGTCCAAGCTTTATGCTCACTAGTTAGAGTGTCTTAGGTCCTTGATGCCAATATTTCTTAGCTTGGTCACTTGTCTAGAGTGTCTCATTCCTGATAAAGATTTCTATATCATCTATGTGGCACCTCACATTCTTTACTTACATCATATTTCATCAAATATCCCCTTAATGAATATTACTTATAATTGGTCACATCTTTGATCACATCTACATCTACATTATTATCCTACTTACACCACTTGGATTTTAGTTTGTGAGTGGCACGGTCAAACCTTAACCAGTCCCTACTCACAAACACCCATCAATTTTGCTTTTCACACCATCTCATTGTCATCCTTGTCATGTCATTTAGGTGGTTGTGATTTAATACATCAAATTTTAGAGTAATCACTAAGTTTGAGTTATCATTCCGTAGAGATTTTATTTTCATTTATCTGTCATGTTCTTGTTTGATTTTTATAGAATTCACTTATCTTACATGGGACATCTTGCATATTTACATGGTTTTATTTATCTTCGAATTGACATGCTTGTCTTAAATTTTGAATTGTATTTTATTTCTCATCATTTATGTTTTTATTTATGTTTGAATTGATATGCTTGTCTTACATTTTGAAATACATTTTATTTTCATTCATTTTTACTTTTTCCATGTTTGATTTGACATACTTATCCTACATGAGATTACATCATTTACTTACATATATTGTTTAATTTTTAATTCATTTACTTATAATTTTTTACATATTTCATCTTTTGTGGTGTGTTTTACATTCATTTTTATCATTTACTTCATCATTTTTCACATATTTTGTTTGTTGATTTTATATCTACTTACTTAAGATCTCATTTTTCATCATCTTAAATTTTAGTATTTTTTTACCATAAATTTGCTCACATTTGATAGAAAAGAATTAAACATCCATCATCATACTTAGTATTATTATATTATCACTATTTTCAATTAGTAACCATGAGATTCCATCTTTTGCCATTATCCTTATTTCCTTAGGTCCTTTTCATGAAGCAAAATAAGCTTTAGAATCCTGGCGAGATAAAGATATTTTATGTACTAACATAATTTTTTGTAAAAAATTGAATGTTATCTTTTTTTTAAGATCTGGCTCTCATTGCACACATTGGACATCTTCCATCATATGCTACACACACAAAATTTTATACAATTAAAAAAAAAGTGATGGTACATATTTTCATTTTATTTGCTTTCATTTACTTTCAGTTATATCTATATATTGCCATGTTCTTTCCCAAATCACCATCCATGTTACACTATTGTGATACATGATGAGCTTCAACTAGGGCATTTATATGCATATAATATTTTTTACTTTAAACACTTATCGATACTTTCTCTTGCAAAAACTTGTTGAGCATCATTCTCCCTAAGTGCATGCCTTAAAGGGAGCACTAGGAAAGGAGAGGGAAGGATCATGGTGCTTTGTGAGCTCGATGTTGACACTATTTAACTTTTACATTAGTCTTATCACCACTCTAGCTTTTTCAAATTATCTTTCCATTTATCTACTTTCATCCTATCTTATTCTGTTGTGCTAGTTTCCCTTATATCTTATGGCATTAGCCATCTCAATATTGTTTATCTTATTAAATTTTCCCCTCCTGTACTATATTGACCAGTTTGATGTAGTTACAAGCCTATCTTTTAACATATGTATTGTATCAGATTGGTCGATACCATTTTGTATTAGCTGAAAGATTTCAACTATATCAAAAGGTTCATTTTAGTGGGCCATATAAAAAATACATGGAGGTCTTGAGAAAAATCAGATTCACAATGATGGTGAATTAGTTAAGAAGGCATATCATTTCATAGCTAAATCATGTGATGCCACACGGTGAATCGTACAAGGGCTGTCAGCCAAATAGGTTTTTCTATCCCTTACATAAATGATAATGTAGATAGACACCTATACAATATAGATGAATGTCGACATGATGTAGGTGGATGCTGACATCATGCAAATCAATGTCAAGATGGTGGGGGTAGATGTTGGCACCATGCAGATAGACTTATGTACAATACAGATGGATGCTAACGACATGATGATGGATGTTGAATCATCTGCAATGAACTGGCACTCATCTGCATCACATCATATTTTATCTAAATGGTGCTAGTATTCATCCACATCATAATGATGAATGCTAGTTTGGTGCAGGCAGACACCAACACTATATAGATAAACACTGATGTTATGTGCTCACCACATGGCTCTATGAATATTAAAGGTTAAGGCAAGATTATTCATAATGTCTCTCATTAATGATGTGGTGCCTGGGCATGCATGTATGATTATTATTTATCATACTTTTATGTAGGTAGGAATCTAAACTGCTTAATTGAAAGCAATACCATGAGAGTTTACCACCAGTAAGAACCAGAGTTGTCTACTTGTAGACTGCCAATGTCTACCCATAGACCACCAGCATCTGCCCATAGACTATCGACATCTACCCATAGGTAACCTACCATCATCCCCTTGTAGCCTGTCATCATCCACCTACATGCTGCCATCAGGCACCAACAAATTGAAGTCAAATGCCTATAGGCTACCATCAAGCACCCACACTCACAAGATGTCATCGGGTGCCCATAGGCTACTGTCAAATGCCCTCATGTTTAATTACCATAATGACACTTAAAGATCAATAAATGGAATTACAGTGAAAAAATTCTAAGAAATTATAATGTAAAAAAATCATTGCATACCTTGCGGGAAACTATTGATTCTTGAAGTCCTCTTGGGACATGAAATACAAACCACCAAAAAAATCTGAAATTCGCTTGACGATATATGAAAAATTCCTTAAGATTGGCTTTAGCATCAATGAATTACATTTATGTGAGGAAATTTATATTCAAATGTAGGCGAACCTCTTCTTGAAATTAACTTTGACTCCAAAAATTTAGGTGATCTCACCCTATCAACCACTCCACAAAAATCGCCAAATGTCGATTTTGAAAAATGGAATATTCATTGATTAACAAAGATTCACCACTAAAAAACCCTGCTATATCACCCTGGTTGACACCATTATTTTATAGTTTAGGGGTGGTTTTGGGTATTGGATCAATATATATAGGGGCAATATTTCATTCTAATCAAATCATGTACACTCTCTCTACTCTAATTTAGTTCACACATCAGACCTAAGTTGTATTTAGATGAGTTTGTGGTCTATAACCTTGTCTTGAAGAAACTTGTCATGTGTTAGTATTTGTAGCTCAATAGAAGGATTTGAAGCAAGGAGGTGTCATAATATTTAGAGTCCCCAACTAAGGATATCTAAGTATTCTTATTACATTTGAATTCTTCAACCCACAACATCTCTTGCAAAGCTCCAGTTGACCCAAGAGGAAGATTGATGTTTGACTAGTCCACTCCAAGGTAATTATTTTTAAATCCTATACTCTTTCCTTTATTTACTTAATATATAAATATTGATTTTTTGCGTAGTGAATGAATGTGTATGTATCATTGTCTAAGTTATATTTACATCTAGTATTGGGATGGCTGTATGATTGCTTATACTTGCCATATTCCATTTTGCGCCTCTTAGACCCCCATTTAATTGGCCATGGCACCTTACCAACTAATATTATTCTAAGCCCTTTTTCCCCTTAATTTAATTAACTTTGCTTGCATACTTACATGGGTTACTTGCAATCATTTGCTTTCATAGAGGTCTAGTGAGAGCTATTTTTTTGTGTCATAGGCTCAGGATTTGGACATTTTCCTCTTGACATTTGTGACATAGGCAACCCTCTCCTATATCTACATAATTTATTGGTCAATACATGAATCAACTAAGTATCATGGGCTCTATTTGATAATCCTTCTCCAAATTCGAGTCTATTGAGATGAGATAATTACACATTAATCTTGCCCCATACATACATTAACCACCCAAACCATAATTCAAATCTCCAATCTATTTTCTTTCATAATCAAAATAATAGATTCATCAATTACATATACAAAAGTCACAATGCAACCACTAAGAACCAAAAAACAAAGAGCAAAACAAGGGGAAAAAAAAAAAAACAACAAACTTGAAAGTTATGCTCAAGACATTGTCCCGAACAAAATATACAATCCTAATATCTGTCCTTAATCAGATCCAATCTTTGTATAATAATTATCTTAACTTCAAATACACATTTCTAAGTCTGAGTTTTCACTATAATATTACTTCAACCTTTTAATTAAACATTATTATTATATCATGTGTGTTGTGAATGCTTAATTAAATGTTTGTCTAATATGAAATCTAATTTTGTATTTCGTGAATGGACAAAACCTTAAAAAATATGAACTATTGATAAGCTGGTGAGAATGATTAAATTTTGTCCAAATAAAAATGAACTCTAATTAAAAATTTTACAGTATCAATCCTCAGGCTAATAATAGCTGTAGGAACTTGGGATTTAGTATCAACCTGTCCCAAAGATCAAGTCACAAAGATTGACTCCTTAATAGTGGCCTCCGCGTTTTTTCATTTGAGGAATCTGCGAAACCAGTAGGCTGATGCTTTTGGATATCTGTTCAAATTATTCTTATAATCCACATAATGAAAACCGAATCGCGATGTATAACCCTTTATCCACTCAAAGTTGTCTAACAAAGACCATGCGAAGTACCCTCTTACATCCGATCCACTCCTGCAATCCAATTTACCATCCCATTATTAAACTATCCAATCTAACTTTCTGTAAAGTAATAAAACACAAATGAATGACTTGCCTCACTGCCCGGTGAAGAAATAGCAAATGCTTTGAGTGATAGTCGATTCGCCAGGTATCATTGAGGGCTTCTTTCAATGGTAAAGTATCGTTGTTCATTTCATCAATACCTGTAATCGATGCTTCCACAACTCAATTATCACAATTTTCATCTTGATCAGTAAGTTTTTCGGCACTCAATAGACATAGGTATTGTAAAGGCATTTACCGTTTTCAGTTATGAAAATCGGTGGATTGTTGTATCGAATTTTTATGTAATTCAATACATCTCTTATTCCAGGCGGGTATACGTAAATCCAGCTCGATCCTCGCTGCAGGAAGCAATATTGAAAATTGAACATTGGCCATAAAGATTGTGTTATCTAATTATATTTTTTCAAAATCTTGGAAGCCTTACCACCGGTCCAATGGGCACACCATTTCTCTCCGCTAAGATCATTTTGACAACCACAGCCACAGATGTGAGATGTTATGTTCATTGAATCAATCTATGTATATTTTTGATGACCGAAGTTCAGAATCTCATCCAGTGCAATAAGAAATGTTACCGGTTAAATTTGTTCGAGAATCCAGTGTATAGCTTGTATTAAACCAATTTGGGGGCCTTGAAACATGACTAGCGTACATGCTTGTGTAATAATTTAAACCCAGAAAATCAAATGAACCTTTCACCATAGCAATTTGAGGCACAGTAAATCTGGGTAAACGCACGCCAACAAGTTTCCTCATTGTTAACGGGTATTTCCCTTTTGTAATTGGATCCATAAACCTGCAGTTGCAAGGGCTAGTCGATTTCATTTAGACGGATAATGACCAGTAACCCCGACATTCATAGTCTGTAAGGTAAATGTATACTTACCAACCAAACATGAAATCAATAGCCCTTTGTGCGGCATTATGGTCAGACGATGTATTTGAATAGGGAAGCATCCAGTTGCAGGGCAGCGTAATGCCAATCCATCCCTTCTGCACCGCCTACTTAAAAAATATGACAGATTGAGGTAATAATAGTTCCAACTCTATACTGAAATTTGTTGGGTTTTTCTATAGAACGGTTAAATACCGTAAGGTAAGAATATGGGTCACCTGATACTTGGTCTTGTATACACGAACAGCAGTAGCATGAGAAAGAAGCAGATTATGGGCCACAATATATGGCTCTGTTGCCGGATTGGAATGGTGGCCTGGTGCTGCTAAGCCCAAGTCGTATCCAAAAGCAGCGTAGGCATAAGGTTCGTTTAAAGTGATCCAGTGTTTCACTCGATCTCCGAACTCTTGAAAGCATATTTCACTGTAAGCTGTGAAATCTTTCCTACACGGTTCAGAGAAGAATCACTTTATACAAACATAATGACTAAGAAATCAAATCAAATCTTCAGATTGGATTCTGGAAAAACTGAGTTTCTGACCACACTTTGTGGTTGATCAGTAGTGTAAACAACGGATTTTTTTATAGATAACCCAAATTACAGGGAGAATTATTTACAATATGGAAGAGTTTCATACACAATATTTTGGCTGAGAAATCCTTCATATTCGTCCTCCAACGCTTGTGGAAGGTCCCAATGAAACAATGTCACGAAAGGCTTGATATCTGCCAACAAGAATTCTCCTCTTAAGCTTAGCCTCACACCAATTTCCATACTTTTATAATTTGTGGCAAACAAAATGCATACAATTACCATGTTTGAGGAGTTCGTTGATCAAGTTGTTGTAATACGCCACACCAACTTTGTTGATTCCGCCATTAACCGAGCCATCTGTCACCAAAAATTCTGTTTAAGAGAGAAACTCCTGAATAGTATTTTCTACATAAAGAAAAAATGTGACTGACATGGTAATATCCGGGACCAGGAAATAGAAAACCTATAGGCATCCATGCCCATGTTCTTCATCAGTTTCACATCCTCCTGAAAGTTACAGCATACCACTTTTTCAAAAGCAAAAATATTGGGTAGGTCTGCAAGTTATTAGAAAATTGATAACTGAGGCAATCTTGTTAGTAGCAGACAGTGATACCTTATAGCGGTGGTACTCATCCACAGCCACATCCCCATTGCTCCCATCCATGATTTTCCCTACAAATCATTTCGCCTATATTACCAAATCAAGTGTGTAAACCAGCGACAATCTGAAAGTGAAGTGAAGTGAGATATGGAGAGATGGAATTGAAGATGTAGATTTATGAGAAAGGAAAGTAACCTGGGGTATGCGAGAACGTATCCCAAATGCTTGGGCCTCTTCCTCCTTCCCGGGCAGCTCCTTCATATTGATATGAAGCAGAGGCTGTTCCGAATATAAATCCGTGGGGAAATGCATTCCTATCCAGTTCGAGTTCATCATGACTTGCAGTTGCTCTAAAAATCATAACCCACATACACACTACATATGAAATCCATTTTTTTCTGATATTCATTCTGGCAAACTGTCCAGATTTCAGCTCCTAGGCAACAATTCAGTCATAGCCAGAGTATTCATAGATAGATATTTTATAGAGAATAAAACAAGGGCATGCCTGCAATATGAATCTCGGGGTTTACCTCGTCGACGTACAGCTGGCCAACATTTATATCTTATGAGAAATTTTGGAGCGTATTTTTACAAAGCTTCGAAAAGACAGCCGAAAGCCGAACATGGAATATGCTCTATGGAAGATTCAAAAGAAAACGATATGAAAAGGATAAGTATATTTTGAATTTTTTTTGAAGTTTGGTCTATTTGAAGTGAATCATGAATTTTGATCGACCACTGCGTATGTCCATGACTCCAAATTAAGTCAGCCATGTCACTGATTTGTTTTTTAATTAGAGATTAATAAAGCAAAATGGCTCTTATTTTATGGTACAAAAGAATTTGACTATTAGATTAAATTGGAAGAAAGATAAATGATGTTTTCAAGGGATCAGAAGAAGACGGGGAGAAAGTCCAAAAGCTAAGTAGCCACAAAGTTAATTAGCTAATTACAAGAGAAAAGACCAAAGTACAAAAGTTTAGAAGCTTCACATAACAAATTACAAAACAAATTACAAATCAATAACATAAATCACTTCTTAAAGCAATCCAGGGGTGCAAAAAGGAAGCACCAACATGGAGCAAGTTTAGGGATTGTAAGAAAATACAACCACCAAAAGCCTTGGTCACCAACTTCTAGAACAACATTCAAGCTCCAAACCTAGACCATTACTCAAAAAACTTCACGATGATTGAACCCAAGATATACACCATGGCTTCTCCAAGCTTCTCAAACACAATCAAATAAAGAAGCCAAAATAGGGAGGAAACCCTGAGACTACAATAAACTCTATAAAGCCTATATCACCAATTTCTTCGTCAGCAATTTGATCAAATGGGAAGTTGTGAACAGAACAAGACTTTTCTAATTAATTCTTTGCAAACTTCTCAAAGAGTGGGGGGGGGGTATTTAGTACCAATCTTCAAAATGAGGAAGAAGAAGAGCTCCAAAGATAGCCAAGAAACCTGCTAGGAACAAAACAAGGAAAACAAGAAAACACCACTACCATAAGCCTTGGACACAAACTGCCAGAATTTCCTTCAAGCACTAAATGAAGATCACTACTTAGAAAACTTCGATGACAAAAGAATCCATGGCTCCTCTAAGCATCCCAAACATAGACGATCTAGGAAGCCAAAATAGGGGGATAAACCCAGAAATCCAAATCCTTTGATGATGGATTGATCAAATGGGAGGTTGAAAGTGGGGGAAGTATTATCTAAGTCATTCTCTACATTCTTGTGAGGGAGGGGGCCTTTCACAATGCCAATCCTTATTAGGAGGAAGGTGAAGGTCTCCATAAAAGCTAAGAAGTTCGTTGGAGAGTTAGTCTCACGATAATTGTGGAGACAAGAAATATCCTAAAAAAATGAATGACAAGGAGGATATATGGAATGGTTGAATTTAGTTGCCACTAATTAGATTTTCTCTATTTAATAGCATTGACAATCAATAGAGAATCACCTTCCATAGATAATTTTTTGAAATTAGATTCAATAGTGGTTCTCAAACCTTTGAAAAGAGCTAGTGCTTCAGCTGAATTGTTGGCCAATGAATGTTGAAGGCATAACAGCAAAGCACTTGTCCCAGATTATCTTTGAAGATGCCTCCACCTCTAGAAAGACTTGGATTACCTTTGAGTACCTCGTCGAAATTTATCTTGACAAAATTGTCACTTGGGGGCTTCCAAGAATCCATAAACCTTTTGTTGATTTGAGAATGGAGGTTGAAGTTATGTTGCAATAAATTCCATTTAACAGAATATGACATTCCTCTCTAGTGATTTTTTTTTTTTTTAAGGTGGAAGTTTACCCTCGAAAAGCTCTAAAAAAAGTGCCTTGATTTTAAGGGTAATTATTTCGTCATGAAGATTCTATCATTTATTTCTTTCCAGAAGCTATAAATGATCAAAGACAGGACTATGATCCAAATACTTCTAGCTTGATCCCCTCCTCTTTTTGTCTAGTTAATCAATAGTTCTTGAATAGAACTAGTTGCTACCCAAAATTTGTTTATTTTGTAAAAAAGAACCAAGACTAAATTCTTTATGTAAAATTGCAATGAAGGAGGGCATGGTTTTGGGTTTCAAATTTATCTTTATAGAAGACATAACATGAGGACTCTTGAAAACCAATCCTATGAAATCTGTCCCAAAAAACTATTTTCTTCTTCATGATAAACCATATGTTTACGTTAGCTTTAAGAAGTCTTCGAAGAATCCCTTCTTTTTCCATAAACTATATTGATTTATTAATATGAGAGATTAATTTATTATTGCCTTGTTTCATATAAAAATTGATGGAATGATCTACATTCTAATTAAAACAGTTAATCTCTTTTGAGCTATTAATATGGTGAAAGTTCAGGGAAAGATTGAAGGAAATAAGAACATGAGAAGAATAGTTGACTACAGAAAGACTTAAATTTTTCCATCTTCTATAAGGGCTCCATACACTTGGAGTTTTAACATGCACTAATAACAAATTAAGGGTCCCCATAAATTTGAAAAATACTCTATTAAAACTTTGAAGGAAAAATTATTGAAGAGATTCATTATAAATTATAAATTATAAATTATAAATTGATAATTTTGTATTAATGTAAAATATGATTTTCCAATATTAATTGGCACCCTAATTTATAAATAATTTTTTTCTTATCCAAATACGAAGTGAATCACACAACTCCTACGTAGAATGTCTAGAATTTTATCAAGGGAACAACATGGACGAAACCTCTTTAATGCAATTCATTAGAATTCAGACCACCAATAGATCTATTTAGATCACCTAGGTGTGAATATTACTTTAGATAAGTTGTAGTATTTTAATATGACTCATATATGTAGTATTTCAAAAATTGAATTGTTTCATACACCACATAAAATGCTTATTCATTTCCATGAATAAATAGATCTATAAAAACCAGTAGATTTTACATTGAATACACACACACACACACACACACACACACACACACACACACACACACACACACACACACACACACACACACACACACACACACACACACACACATTTGATTGATACAAGATACCATAAAATCAACACTTACATGTTCAATAGAAATGGTTTAGAATTATTTGATACGTTTGTTACTTTAATAAAATAAAATAAAAAATTTATATACGACATTATTTTATTTTTACTTTTGAAAAAAAAATACAACTTATTGTAAGTGTTTCAAAGTTTGTAGATGAAGAAATAAATTTTCAATGATTTTGAGATGCTTGTGTATATTGAAATTTGCATTGTTTTTTTAAGAATATGGAGATAACCCAATTACAATCCAGTCATAAATTTTCGTTGATTAACGGAAATCTTTTGATACTTTAATTACATTATTTTTTTCTAAGACCACATAACACCATTTTTATTTCTCATTTATTTTTGGTAATAATCAAATAACAAAGAGACCAACTTAACACATAAACATCATAATCATTTACTAGGAGGAAAAAAATAATTAATATAATTTATTAATCAGAGGATTGTTTTTATGGTAATACTTTTTACAAAAAGCATTCACTAAACTACATAAAAAGTGAAGGACTTTAGGAAAGGCTTTGAAATTAATAGTTATAAGAGTGCATGCAAGTTCTATGGTTTTTTAATTATATTTTTGCCTTATTTTTTTAATTCATGTATATCAAGACTATATCTTATATGTTTGTATTAAAATATACTACCATTTTCGATGAAGAAAGCAATTCTCAATGGTCTTGAGATACTTTTCCTATATACACATCATGTATAGATATAAATTGCATATGTTAAACTTCATGTTGTGTATATTGAACTCCACATTTTATTCATATCAATGTAGATTTAATTTAATTGCAACCCATTCATGTATTTGTATTGAGTAATGGAAGTCTTTTAGAAAACTAATTATATTATTAATTTTTATAAGACCCTTTTATGCTATTTTTATTCTTCAAATATTTTTGATAATAATCATAAGGCAAAGGGACCAACTTAATATACAAACACCATAACATTTGTTTTTAGTAAGGGGACAATTAATATATTCCACAACTTTGATCTTCTCTTCCTTTAGCCTCTATCTCCTTGTGGTCTGAAATAAAGTTCAATAATAGTCATATTCAATCACAAAGAAAATTAACATCTTGATAATTAGATTATTACTTGAAATTTAGGTGCCTAAATAAAGATAATATTTAAAACAAAATGAGCCCTCCTTGAAGAGAGGGTAAGTCTTCTTGGTTTTGTAGTGAAGTGCATGATAAAATATTTATACATGAATTTATTTAATTTTGAATGAAGTAATAGATACCATTGCATGGGAAATATATTGACGAGTATCTATAAATGTTTAAATTTTCATAAGAACACTTGGGTTACATCTTATTTTCAAGATAATATAAAGGAATACTAATCTTAAGGTATTTTATCCTTAATCTAGTATACATTCAAAGTGAATATTATGTGTTGATTAGTGATATGAGAATCCCTTAAATATTAATAAAATATAAAACAATTGTGATGCAATAATAGTTAGGTTTCTCAATTAAAAGACACCTTAGACCACATAGCTTTCAAAGTTACACAATGGAATACATGATGCAATCAAAGTGCAAACATAATAACTCATATATTTATTTGATTTCAACTTCAAGATATTATAAAACACACACAATGACAACAATACATAAATTTCAAATTATTTATGTGTTATAATATAGGATCCTCATATCTCTAATTTCTATTCATGGTATTTTCAAGTTTATATATATCTCATAATAGTCACTATGATCTATGACCATCATCTCTTTCACATTCCTTCATGGAAGATCATCTTCTTTCACAAGTGTAGGGGAATGCTTATAAAGCTGCAAGGCCCATTTACTTACATTAAATTCTGAGCCACTTATTAAAAACATTAAACGTTTGACATAACCCTGAAGCTAATATATCACAATAGAAAATATTACATAGTAACATAACTTGATATAATATAACATGTCATAGGTAATTTTTTATCCCTATTTTTACATTTTAATACAGCCTAACCAATAATAAATAGTTAGATAGATTATAATTAAATCCATTTTTCATCCATTAGATCAACAAGACCATTAGATGTCTCCATAATATATTTTGTTTAAATGATAGGTGCAAGAACCTAAAATAAACATGTTTTCATACCATAGTCCTCAATTTTGTCATGAATCTTACTACACATTACTAAAAGGTTCCCAAATGGCTCTACAATGTGTGGAAATGTTATACCATTTGTGAAACCTTTGAATTTAATGGCATTAATAGTAGACCTACTCTTGATATCAATTTTATGCTCTAATATTACCCAAAGTTAACACAATACTTTTGTGGTTAAAATACATATTCCCCAATAACTTTAGGAACATTCCTCTACCTCTATGAAAAATAAATAGATCATGTAGTGAATCTAGTGGATGTTATGATGCTCCAAAAGATGTTGCATGCCTTAAAAAATGCCTCATAAGTTTCTGTACTATTACACTTGATAAAAAAACCTAAAAACCCCTCTTGTACAAAGCTTTGTAATATCATTCAAACTAAGATAGGGTCAAAGTTTAATATTATGTCCCACTAGGTGGCTGAAAAAAATAAAATATTATTTCAAAAATAAATACTAAAAAATACTTAATGATTTTTTTTTTAAATGGAAAAATTTATATGCACTACATCTTTGCATATATAATCTATAACACCCTTTTTTATTAATATCAATGACTCAAAGTCAATATTGGAAGTGTATGTGGCCTCTTTATGCCAAAAAGTGGGATCAATAATTGTGTGCATCAACAACCCTGCACAAAACTTTAAAATAAAGGATTAGACACAATATGAAAGCAGACATAGATAAATTTCCTTATTTAACCTCTTCTCATCCATTAATATTTAATATAATCCAATAGTCCATATCCATCCACAAAATCTATAAATGGAGCCTCACCTCTCCATTCTCAACAAGTCTAATTGGCATAACAAATCTATATCAAATTAGTAATCAAGTCATCTTCAATCATCAACTTTCACCAATAAAAGCAAGCATACAATAAGAGGACATGTTGCCCAAATTTTTGTGTGTGGCATATTGAGCAACAACATCCTTAAAATGAAGCACATTCCTAAAACAAAAAGGTGGATCAATATCTTTTTTAAGTAATGTTAATTATCCTCTTGTTACCTTTTTCAAGCTCAACCTGAGGTATCTTGTGGGTAAGTGCATAGAGTTGGGGGACACTTATGTGGACATTACCTATAATGTGATTGCATTAATTAATAATATGATCATGTTATATAATTAATGCAATCATATTATTTGAATCTAGGCTTGGGATTATTGAGCCATAGTGTGATCCCATTATATAAAAATGTGATCATGTTATATTGAACAATAACACAATCATGTTATTGACATTTACAATAATGTGATCATTTTAATAACATGATCACATTACCTGTGCGTCAAAAAGAATAAAAAGGCAAAACCAAATACAAAAATACTCATTTTACATTCAATTTTCCTCGCTCTCCCATAGCTTCTACGATCACATTTTACTTAGAAGATTCTAGAGAGTGCTAGGAAGCTGCCAGATTCATCTCATAGACCTGTTAGTTGATGATGACATCACATAGGAGAGGTAAGTGATTGAAATATTCCCTATTTAACCTTAATTTTTCATAATTTTCATTGTTTAACCCTAGTTTTTAATTTTAGTTTTTTTTAATAGCCTATCCTGCTAACCCTCCCAACCCTCCATAGAAACCTCTAGTTGCTCCTCCTAACCCTCCATAAAACCCTATTGTTCTTCCTATCCCTATACCTAACCCTCTTACAGTTCTTAAAAAAACCCTAGCATTCAAGACATTTTGATTGATAACATTATGGGAAACAAACTTGAAATTGAAGAGTTAATTAACAAAATGAGATATCCCAATTTGACCAACCTCCACTACACCTAGCTAGCCGATTCCCTACATACCTTATTAGGTCAAATTGACTCTATAATGAGTCAAATTAAGCAATGGACCTCATATAGGGATAATTTTAGGGCACATTATGTGAACAAGTTATTATCCCTTCAGGTCAAGAATTTGGATATTTCAAAAGCTAACATTTGCACCTTATTCATTGACCTAGCCACCAATACCCCATTTTCCATAACCACTAAACATTTTCCTATCCATCAATGTGTACATAACTTAATCATAGCCAATTTTTGGGATTGATGGTGGATGGTCTTTGACTATCCACCATGTAACAACCATGAGGTCTTGTTATATTTTTTGAGGAAACTCTATTGTGAGTTTGTCCTCAACTAGATTCCCAATTATTTTGATTTTAGTGAGTTTTAGGATCGAGGAAAAATATCTACATAGGATTCATTAGGTAAATTTCATGTTCCTAATTAGCATGTGCAGATCCATATCCAAAAGCTACTTGAGCTTGAGATACCCTCTGTGTTATGATGTTGGATCCTCATATCTCTAATTTCTATTCATGGTATTTTCAAGTTTATATATATCTCATAATATTCACTATGATCTATGACCATCATCTCTTTCACATTCCTTCATAGAAGGTCATATTCTTTCACAAGTGTAGGAGAATGCTTATAAAGGTGCAAGGACCATTTACTTACATTAAATGCTGAGCCTACTAAAAACATTAAATGTTTGACATAACCCTAAATCTAATATATCACAATAGAACATATTACATAGTAACATAACTTGATATAATATAACATGTCATAAGTAATGTTTTATCCCTATTTTTACATTTTAATACAACCTAACCAATAACAAATGGTTAGATAGATGAGAATTAAATCCATTTTTCATCCATTAGATCAACAAGACCATTAGATGTCTCCATAATATATTTTGTTTAAATGATAGGTGCAAGAACCTAAAATAAACATGTTGTCTTACCATAGTACTCAATTTTGTCATGAATCTTACTACACATTACTAAAAGGTTCCCAAATGGCTCTAAAATGTGTGGAAATGTTATAACATTTGTGAAACCTTTGAATTTAATGGCATTAATAGTAGACCTACTCTTGATATCAATTTTATGGTCTAATATTACCCCAAGTTAACACAATATTTGTGTGGTTAAAATACATATTCCCCAATAACTTTAGGAACATCCTCTCCCTATATGAAAAATAAATCGATCATGTAGTGAATCTAGTGGATGTTATGATGCTCCAAAAGATGTTGCATGCCTTAAAAAATGCCTCATAAGTTTTTGTACTATTACACTTGATGAAAAAAACTAAAAACCCCTCTTGTACAAAGCTTTGTAAGATCATTCAAACTAAGATAGGGTCAAATTTTAATATTATGTCCCATTAGGTGGCTAGGAAAAAATAAAATATTATTTCAAAAATAAATACTAAAAAATACTTAATGTTTTTTTTAAATGGAAAAAATTATATGCACTACATCTTTGTATATATAATCTATAACACCCTTTTTTATTAATATCAATGACTCAAAGTCAAGATTGGAATTGTCTGTGGCCTCTTTATGCCAAAAAGTGGGATCCATAATTGTGCGCATCAACAACCCTGCACAAAACTTAAAACTAAAGGATTAGACACAATATGAACGCAGACGTAGATAAATTTCCTTATTTAACCTCTTCTCATCCATTAATATTTAATATAATCCAATAGTCCATATCCATCCACAAAATCTATAAATGGAGCCTCACCTCTCCATTCTCAACAAGTCTAATTGACATAACAAATCTATATCAAATTAGTAATCAAGTCATCTTCAATCATCAACTTGCATCAATAAAATCAAGCATACAACAAGAGGACATGTTGCCCAACTTTTTGTGTGTGGCATATTGAGCAACAACATCCTTAAAATGAAGCACATTCCTAAAACAAAAAGGTGGATCAATATCTTTTTTAAGTAATGGTAATTATCCTCTTGTTACCTTTTTCAAGCTCAACCTGAGGTATCTTATGGGTAAGTGCACAGAGTTGGGGGACACTTATGGGACATTACCTATAATGCGATTGCATTAATTAATAATATGATCATGTTATTTAATTAATGCAATCACATTATTTGAATCTAGGCTTTGGATTATCGATCCATAATGTGATCACATTATATAATAATGTGATCATGTTATATTGAACAATAACACAATCATGTTATTGACATTTACAATAATGTGATCATTTTAATAACATGATCACATTACCTATGCGTCAAAAAGAATAAAAAGGAAAAACTAAATGCAAAAATACTCATTTTACATTCAATTTTCCTCGCTCTCCCATAGCTTCTACGATCACATTTTACTTAGAAGATTCTAAAGAGTGCCAAGAAGCTACCAAATTCATCTTATAGGCCTGCTAGTTGATGATGCCATCACATAGGAGAGGTAAGTGATTGAAATATTCCCTATTTAACCTTAATTTTTCATAATTTTCATTGTTTAACCCTAGTTTTTAATTTTAGTTTTTTTTAACAGCCCATCCTGCTAACCCTCCCAACCCTCCATAGAAACCTTTAGTTACTCCTTCTCCTAACCCTCCATAAAACCCTGTTGTTCTTCCTATCCCTCTACCTAACCCTCCTATAGTTCTCAAAAAACCCCTATCAGTCAAGACATTTTGATTGATAACATTATGGGAAACAAACTTGAAATTGAAGAGTTAATTAACAAAATGAGGGATCCCAATTTGACCAACCTCCACTACAACCAACTAGTCAATTCCCTACATACCTTATTAGGTCAAATTGACTCTATAATGAGTCAAATTAAGCAATGGACCTCATATAGGGATAATTTTAGGGAACATTATGCTAAAAATTTATTATCCCTTCAAGTCAAGAATTTGGATATTTCAAAAGCTGACATTTGCACTTTATTCATTGACCTAGCCACCAATACCCTATTTTTTGTAACCACTAAACGTTTTCCTATCCATCGATGTGTACATAACTTAATCACAACCAATTTTTGGGATCAATGGTGGATGGTCTTTGACTATCCACCATGTAACAACCATGAGGTCTTATTATATTTTTTGAGGAAACTCTATTGTGAGTTTGTTCTCAACCAGATTCCCAAATATTTTGATTTTAGTGAGTTTTAGGATCGAGGAAAAAGATCTACACAGGATCAATTAGGTGCATGTCATGTGCCTAATCATCTTGTGCAGATCCATATCCAAAAGCTACTCGAGCTTGAGATCCCCTCTGTGGTTCACTAGGTCATGGAGATAGACACTTTCTATGCTTAAAGTTCACTCACCAATACACTCATTCAACATACAAGTAGGCTTTCATAGAGTGATTCTATAGATATGCCACAGGCTACTTGACCCCAACTCCACCCTTGTAGCTCATGTGGAGCTATGTACACATGACCTTCTGATGATGATGGCATCAGTGGTTCAAAAGGCTTAGATCATATTCTTATGAGTGATGAGTTTTGGGCATATACATTTGGTGTGGAAACATCAGTCACCACATAGATGCAGGTATATTTTATATAAATGTCATGTTAAAGTTTAAGTTATATTTGCATATTTAATTTATAAGCTAAAAATTAATTTAAATAAAAATATAATATAATATATATGTCATTTTTTAATTCACAGGAGGTGATGGTTCCTTCATCATCACAACCAACATTTACAACATTTGATTTGTTATGGTTGTTTACGCATTTAGATATAGCTATTGGGCCATCCATGATTACATCTGCATTGTTAGGATGACACCATTTACCTATATAGAGGTAAAAATTGTTTACATATATGTTTTTATTTTTGCATCTATTAGGACTGCAGTTGCTTACATATATGTTTTGCTCTTTGCATCTGATTTACTTCTCTTCTCAAGAACTAATGCAAAAAAAACACACTTAAAAACATAAAAGTCATGAATGGTCTTATGTTTTACCATGCTTCCTTGGGAGTAATATCCTATAATGCTCTTACACTAGTGTATTATGTTCAAAATTCTATACCTTATTCCCAATGACACCCAACATTATTGTAAGATACAAATTGCATTTCATTGGCTCATCCTATATGTATCCCATGTAGTAAATCAAGGTTAAAAAACCTGCATTATATTCCTTTTCAGTATTGGAATTTTTATAGAGGTTATGGAATGCATTTACTCTATCATTTAAGTAGATATCCAACAAGTAGTGTTGTGACTGTGGGCATATCTAAATTCATAATTATTTCTTAATAATCCCAACACAAGGTTGATTCATCTAAAATTTGTCAAATAAATAGGATGTCCATACTATTTATTAAAAAATATTTTATCTCAAAGCACCTTTTCATACCTATTAGCGAAGCATCATCTCTCCTAACAAAGATTCATCCATTGAATTTAATACACTTTTCACTTTATTTAGTTTGTAGGTAATTCCGTCGAAGCTTTGATGTGTGTCACCATTGTCATGAGCTCCCCCAGTGGATGATATTCCATGTAATATATTAGTATCTCTCTCTTGTTGAACATTATGTTCATAAACACACTCATGGAATGATTTTATCTTATTCCTTAATTTTTCCCTAGAGGCATCCTATCATTGAGTTTGCTTAGCACTGCACGTATTTCCAAGTCAATGGGTATCACAATTACAACCTCTTATCTATTTATATATTATATGTGTGTATATCAAGACTATATCTTATATGTGTGTATTAAAATATACTACTATTTTGGATAAAGAAAGCAATTCTCCATGGTCTTGAGATACTTTTCCTATATGCAAATCATGTATAGATATAAATCAATATGTTAAACTTCATGTTGTGTTTATTTAACTTCACATTTTATTCATATCAATGTGGATTTAACCTAATTTTAACCCATTCATGTATTTTTATTGAGTAATGGAAGTCTTTTAGAAATGTAATTATATTATTAATTTTTATAAGACCATTTTATGCCATTTTAACTCCTCAAATATTTTTGATAATAATCGTAAGGCAAAGGGACCAACTTAATCAGTTATATCATAAGGAATGTATGTTTATGGCATGTAGTGGGCATCAAAGCATAAGTAACCCTTACAATTTATGTTTTAGGGATTAGGGCATAGGGTTTAGGTTTAAGTAACTATACATACATACATACATACATACATACATACATACATACATACATACATATATATATATATATATATATATATATATATATATATATATATATATATATATATATATATATATATATATATATTTATATATATATAATCGCTAGATATGCCATGTGTTCAAACTTGATTCTTGCTACAAAAGATGTTAATTGGGACTAAATTAAAGTTGGTAAATAGGGAAAGTATATGGTTTACAATTTAGGGTATAGTGTTTAGGGTTTATGGTTTACAACATCTAGGTTTTAATGTATATACATAGTTTAGGGTATACAATGTCAATCTCAAATATAATTGAGGATAATTTGAATCACTTGGACCCAATTGTGACTATATGTGTTTTTGGGTTGTCATTATACCATGAATGTCATCATGTAGATTGAGTGAATTAGTCAAATGGGGAAATTAGTCATGTGATTTAGGCCAAAATAAGCCCTTTGAACTTAATTATTAATTAAAATGATGTTAATTTGGACTAAAATGATTGGTTTAAGGTTTAAAGAGTTCATATTTATGGTTTAGAGGTTAGGGATTAGGAATGTTAGGGATTAGGGCTTAGGGTATAGGTTTTAGGGTATATAAGGTAAAATCATGATGGTGATTGGGGAAAATTTGAGCTCCTTGAATGTAGATCTATGAGTAAAGAATGTGAATTTGGGATCAGTTATCCCCCACATCATCACAGATTGAGCCTACAAAGTCAATTATGGTAATGCCTAATGTAATTTTAACCAAGTTCATCCTTGTGAACCTAATTCTTACTATATATAAAGGATGTTAATTGGGGCTAAATTGATCCCAGGGCCCTACTAAGCTTCAAGGTAAGAAATTTAATCCATATGATATCAATTGGGGGTCCAAGTGCTCACCATATTAAAAAATAAGTATTTTTTAAATTTGATATGCAAGTTGGTCCAAAGGAGCCATGTGCAAGGAATTACATTCATATATAATGGAAATTAGGGCTTACTTGGCTCTAATTACATACCATTTTGAACCAATTGAGTATTCAATTCCAGATGATACATAACTGGGGTCAATCGAGGCTTGCCCAAGGAATTATGTCAACATAATTTTAATTAGGGCCCTAATTGCCCACCTTATATTCAAATAATTGAGTGTTTGATTGAATCTAATATGAAATCAGGACCATTTGAACCCTCTATAAGGACTTAGATCCATCTAATAACAATTGGGATTCTGATTGTGCACCAAATTCAGCTAAAAGAATATTTGGTTCAATATGATATATGAAATTTAGTCCAAACAAGCCTTGTGTAAAATATTTCATCCTTATACTATCAAGAAGGGGCTCTGTTGGTCCTAAATACATAACATATTGAATCAACTAAGTATTTAGTTTAATTGAATATGTAATTATGACCAACCAAGGCTCATGCAAGTAACTATTCATACATCTAATGTCAATTACAACTTCATTGGCCCCGATTGTAAACTATATATATCTAATCATATATTTTAATTTATTTTATACATAATTGGGCCCAACTAAGGTACGAAAGTAATTTTTTCCATATAATGTTCTAGTTGGGTTCCATTAGCCTTGATAGCATACCATATTGAACCAATTGAGTAGTTAGGTTCAATATGATTTGCAATTGGGGCCACTTAATCCCCAAGCAAGGTATTACATCCATCTAATGTCATTTGGGGCTCTAATTACACCATGTTAAATTAATTTATATTTTTTTCAATACTATACACAATTGAGGCAACCAAGTCCTATGTAATTAACTGGTTCCACCTAAAATATCAATTGAGGCATTTTTCAGCCCATGCAATGAATTATGTCCATCTAATGTCCATTGTGAATATTTTTTCCTAATTTCACATCATATTTAACCAATCATGTATTTTATTTAGTATAATCTATAATTAAGATTAACTAGTCCTCATGCAAAGAATTCATTAAATATAATGTCAATTAGGGCTTTGATAGCACACCAGATTAAACTAATTGAATATTTAGTTCAATCTAATATACAATCAGGGTTAAATGAGCCTAGAGAAAGGAATTATGTCCATATGATTTCAATTGGGTCTCTAATTACACACCATATTATAAAAAACCAAGTATTTAGTTTAATTTGATACGTAATTGGGGCCAACCAAGATCCATCTAAGGAAATATGTCCATCTAATGTCAAATTGGGATCTATTGCCCTGATTGCACACCATATTAGGATCAAAGGAATAATAAATTGATTTATAGGTTAATACATCTCCAATTATCATTCAATGATATCAATTCTTGACAAGAACATTGGTCCTAAACAACAATCTTAATCAACAAATATTTGATCTTAAGACTACTAGGCCTAATGGCTCCTATTTGGGTTTTAGGGTGTTCAAAACATGTAATACAGATGTGTTATTAAATATTGTAATCACGTTAATAATGTGATCGTGATAATAACACGATTGCATTATTAATTCAATCATGGTATTTGAATTTGAATTTAATTCTCACACTTTTTGGCTTGAGAATGTCTTGGATTCTCAAGACAAAGGCTTGGACTATCAATGTACAGCTGGGTTTTGAAAGGTATGAAAATAAACAACAAATTTCAACTTTGATTACCAAATACACTAATAATTTAGATGTGAAAATTAAAAAAATTGACATCATCATGATGATCACACTCTCCTCTTTCCAAAAATATGATTTTTATAATTTTTAGACTAATTTAAGGTTTTAAATTATGTTTATTTATAACTATGCCTTTTTTAGGCCACTACATGCCACAAACATACATGCCTATACATGTTCATGTAATTTATATTTCGTTAATCTAAGTGAAAAAAAATAATATGGCAACCAAGTAGGCCATATTTTACACACATTCAAAAACAAAAAAATTAATTTTCATTTTTTTGAGGTAGTGAGATGTGTCGCATGGATGGCTATCCATTTATTTGTTAGTTTTTAAGATCTATTTACTTGTATAATTCATAAAAAAAATAAGTATTCATTGAAAAAATACAAAAAAATATAAGTGACATGCTAGAATATTTTATCTAAATTTTCCCCAAAGTGTTTCAAATAATATTAAACACTGCTAAAAAAATAGTACACATCACGACCATCTATCTATTATGTTTTATGGAAAAACATAAGTTCCTCTTCAAATTTTAGATGTTTGATTCAATTATACTTAACCATTTTTAAAAATATATAGTGTTTTGGAAACTATACTTGAAATTATACATTTCATGTTTTTACACCATCTTCAAATTTGGAGTGTAGATATCTAAAATTATCTATAGAAGTTTAGATTTCTAAAATTTTAGAAAAACCATGTCTAAGGGTAGGCCACTTCTTTCCCCCCAACTTTGTGCACTTACCCTTGTTTTGATTAGGTATGAATTTCATTTGATTTATATTTATACTAACCACTAATATTGCATGGTATACATTAATTATAAGGTTGGTAAGTCAGGCAGTGGTATGTTGTTGCAAGGATGGGCTAATTGAATTTGGTATGTTATTGTAAGTGAAACTTACAATATTTTTTTAATAAATTTGAAACACTTTCCAAACAATATGTATCAACTATATGTTATTATATAATCCATACCTAGCCTATATAAATTTTGTTCATACATCATGTAGCATCTATATTCATCCTATAACATATAATTTAAACTTGTAGCATTTAGTTATGACTCATAGCATTTGTGTACATCCTATAGAAACTACTGCCTTTCATGTATCAAGTCTGATATAATCCACAATGACTACTATAAAACACATAACTTCTTATAAACATCTTGTAGTAGCTAGAATACAACAACCCATTTTTGCTAGAAGCCAACCTGTAGCAACTAGAATGTAACTTATAGCTACTGGCATACAACCTATAACAACTAGTATGCAACCCATAACTACTTGTAGATAACCTATAAAAACTAGGATACAACCTATAGTTACTTGTAAACATTATGTAACAACTGTATAAATCTTATAGAGGACTATGAATCAGTGACCAGAGAATATATATATATATATATATATATATATATATATATATATATATATATATATTCTATTAATTAGCAAGCAAGATAGTTTTCCAATCAAGGTTCATTATTTAACACTTGACCAGCTAGTAAAATGGTTTTCTAAACAAGATTATCAACAATGCCCAAGGGTTTTCATTGTTTATTTTATTAATAAAAATTTTCAATTCTTAACAATCAGAGGACTACTTTTTTGGTCATAATGTTTATCTAGACTTATCTATCCAACAAAATGGTTTTCTGGTCAAGGGTGTGAGATTCTCTTCCTCAAATATTTTCCTTATGAAGTCATGTTTTGAGAGTAGTTTCTTTTACAACTTGAGGTGGTGATCATTGACTAAGAGTGAAAATGTTACAAGATTGATTGTTTGTAGCTTAATTAACCTAGTTTTGAATACTTTATTTATCTCATAAGGACCAATCCATATGATTTGTATCTTTCATTTATTGTCCTTGTATTTAGAGTCATAGAGTAGGGCCTAATCTCTTGGTTGAAATTATTGTGTCTTGATGAACCTATCATGCCACTTGATTCACTACCGTTGAACCATTTCTATGTACTGCAAGGATTCCCTTCAAATTTCATCTAAGGATTTGAGTTACATTATCCTCTCCTTTTATGCATCATACAAATATATGTGAAGTTATGGGGTAGTCCTTAGAGTTTTAAGTTTAAACTCTATGGGGAGAAAAAAATTATTACCATAACCGAGTTAAAATGATGTAAATCTTGTTATATTTTTACATGTAGTTATGTATGCTCATATCCCCTCTGGATGGCATGCTTCCCTCCAAGAGGTGTAAATCTAATTTTTTTAATAATAATTTTATCTTATTCCATGTTTGTGACCTTTAATTAACCATTAGACTGGGAATGACACGGAGTAGAATTTTTATGCTTGATTCCATATTCTTTGAAAGGGGATCCAACTAGATCATATGTCAATTGCAGTCCTTGATCTGTAGTTATTTCCTTCATAACTTTATAGCTTGTGAACATCTCATCCTAGATGAATTATACAACTTTCTTGTTCCTTGCATGTGTTAAGGCTCTTACTTCTGCCCATTTGGTGAGGTAATATAGACTTACCAATATGTACTCATTATTGTTAGATGTTGGATTTATTATACCAAAAAATTCAATTCCTCATTTTTCAAAAGTCTCTAGGACAAATCAAGGTTGGAGAGGCATTTTTCCAAAACATGTGAGTTTCCCCATACATTGATATCTATTACACTAGAGGGTAACTGCTACAACATCCTTATGTAAGGTGGACTATTAGTCACATGAAGTAAGGATCTTAGAGGCAGTCCTCTTGGATACTGCATGTTACCTGCAAGGTTCATCATGTCATGCTTAGAGAATGTCAACTAATTCATCCTCCCTTACACATTGGTGCATGAATAAGTCACACCCAATGTAGAAGATCATGATATCCATGGGTATGGAAGGATTCTCTCAATGAATTTTTGCTTCTCTCCTAGCATGATATGTTGTGGGATCTTTCTGATAGTTAAATACTTAGAGATGTATACAAACCTAGGAGTGTTAATGGACAAATCAAAATTTTATTCATAAAGAAATGCATTGTATACAAATGGATTATGTTTTCCAGATGTAAGTCTTGATGGAAAATATGTGACTACATTATGCTTGCCTAGTCTATCTATAATAGTAATGCCAAATTATTTTAGTAGAAACAACCATCTAATTATTATACCACCAATTGTTGGTTTTTCATTAAATACATGATTGCAACATGGCTAGTTTAAATAAAAAACATATCTAGTAATATATTGTCTAAATTTATTGATGGCATACACTACCACAAGAAATTATTTTTATATCATAGTGTAGTTTAGCTAATCTACTTAAATATTCATGATAATAAATTCTATAGCATTTTATAAGGATGCTTTTACTTGGATAGTCTTGTGATCCATTCTCTTCTAGTCAAGATTTTGTAGGCATAGTTCCTAGAAATCCTTGGTTTAAATGGAGACATTTACTATAAATTGAAATAGTGGGATCTTAACACAATTTTTTTTGAGTTGTCCTACAAACTAAAACTCAATTTATTGTTCTTGGTTTTGGAGGCTTAGTCTCCCAAGAAAAGGAGTGTTAGGCTTTCCTTGACTAGTAGATGTGTTTGGTTTAGGAGAGAAGTTTTTATTATATGGTTGTGGGTTAGTTAACATGTTAGAGACCTATTCAGGAGGTTATGTTATTATGGATGTGGTGGGGTTTGGGATAATTAATATTGAACTAAGTTTCACTTTGTCTACCTAAATAAAATAAGTTGGGTATTTAATCATATCATCAATATATGCTAGTTAAAATAACTTATTTCTAGGGTTAAGTACAGGATGGGTAGGAAATTGAGGATTTATAATCTTATTTGAATTAGGATTTCTTATCAATAGTGTTGGTTTCTACTATTTCATTTATCATGGTTTTGGTGCCCAACATTATGGTTAAACCATGACTGATTTACTTTCCATGGTTGCTGCCATTGATTAGAGGGTGGGTACCATTGATAGTTTTGATTTTTTAGATACCATGGTTAGGTTTGAAATTATTTATAATTAGCTTGAGGTTCAAATTTTTTTTATGGCCAAGTTTAGTTTTGTGGTAGATTTTTTTTATTTGATTAAAATAGGTGAATCCATACAATTTCTAAAAAAGGACAAATTAAAAGTATGAATTAGTAAATAGAGGGTTTGATGGCATACCTATATTTTTATTTATTTGTGACCAATGTTTTTGTTTAGCCATGAAAAATACCTACTCTCCATCTCCTCCAATAGTGTGTAGTTATATTGTGTCAATATCTCCAATATATGATTCTTGATACCTTTACATGAGCAGTTTGGTGCCTACCTTTATTTTTTGGAATTCCATGTAGTACACATTTATAGATTGTTCTACTTATTTATTTTGCATGTATGTAATTTAAAAATTTGTGTTTCCAATTGGTTGATAATATCATGCTTCATATCTTGTAGTAGCTTACTAAATTTCATTATTGACACCCTATTAGTGGTCTTGTAGGATGACGATGGAAATGATTTGTTTTTACCGATATTTTTAATTATAGACCTAGAGTAATTTATAAATAAAAGGATGGTATCATAAAATTGTATTTTTGAAACATATACATTTATAATGAGATCCAATCATTCCAATCATTCTTAATTGATCCCTTTTATAAATACCAACTTAACAAAATCTGCATCCAAAATTTTATATGTTTATAGTTTTTACTTGGCTAAACATAAAAAATTTCACATAGTCCTCCAGCGGTTCCTCCTCTTTTCGTAACCTCTGAAAGATGTCATCACTTATGAATTATTTATATTTTTAGTAGTCTTGATATCTGGAGAGAAATTTATCCTTCATATCTTTCAAATCCATGACTACATCATTCCAAACTCATGAACTAATAAAGGGCTACATCTTTAAAAGTAGATGGAAATAACTTTAACTTGTGGGCATCATGATTGTAGTCATAAATATGACACATGGATTTAAACTCAAAGAGGAATGTGTTAGGGTACTCACTTACCATTCCACTAAATTTAGACAGAGATAAAGGGGGAATTTTATTCATAGGTGTAGTGCTCATAGGGGTGTTGATGGTAAATTCAAATGTCATGGCCTCACTACTAGTAATTTATCCTTCCATTTCCCTCATTAATATTCTAACCACTTGTGCACTAGTGAATTTTTCAACCCAAGATTCAAATTCCATTTCAATATTCTTATCTCAAGATGAGAAATGAATGATGGCTCTAGTTTTTGTTAGGGGAAAGGAAGATATTCTAGATGGACATGATGGAGTGAAATATTTTAGAAATTTGATAGATACATCATCTTTCTTAGTTGAGTATAGATTTGTAAGTTCAATATCCCTTTGGAATTATAAGGGCTCAACATTCTCTTTGGAAATAAGTTTAGGTGAAGGAAAAAGGATTAAATACCATACTCCTCTATGTAAGGTGGAAAATTTGGTACTCCTAAATGTATTTTTTCAAGGGTATGCAAATACTATTGTCGTTTGTCCTTAGACTGCTTGACTAGTTTAGCTAAGAACCTTTCAATTGCTATCTCTTTTGTCTCTTCTAATATAATTTAAGGTGATAGGGGTGGAATTTCTACATGTGTACTTCTGTAACATTTATTAATTAAAGTTTATGCTTTAGCTTATGATCCTTAATAAAAATTAGTCTCCTAGGTGAAAATATACCTAAATGGTCCATATCATGTTGCATACACTCAATCAACCTTTCTTTCAAATCTTTTTCCTTGTCATGCATAGGATTAGTTCTAGGAAGGAATGAACAATATTTTGAATAATCTAAATTGTATAAATTAAATTCTTAACTAGAAATTAGGAAAATTACTTTAGAAAGCAAATAAATTAATCGAAAATATAGGAAATCTAACTCAATCTCATAGAATTCTAATGTTTGACATGAGTCACTAGAAAAATTATGAGCATAATCAAACCAAAATTTAAATCTAAGCCAAAAAACCCTCTTACAACCTGGCAGAGTCACCTAAGGGGTATCCATTTGATTTATTTGATATTGCTACTTTCACTAATTGTCAAACCAATGTATGTATTTATAAATATGTGCTACTATATGTATGCAACAATAGTCTATTTTGATGGTTGAAGTGCTAAAAGTTTGTGTATAGTGAAACACACTTCTATAAAATAGGTAACACACTTGCTTGGAAAGCAATCAACATGAAAATAAATATGATACTCTCTTGGAAGCTTATCCACACTATGTTGAATTGAACTTATATAAATCAGGAATTCTTAAGAAAATAATTAAATGGAATAAAAAATGTCTTGTGGTCTAATCAGATAAATTTGAAATACAACCACATAATGCATAATTAAATATAAACAAATATACATGATTTTTACCATAATTTATCTTGAATGGTACTTATCTCGGTTGGAATTATGCCACAATCTCTTCCTCTTGTTACACTATTCAATTCAAACCACTTTTTCTTGCATTAAAATACACATAACAATGATAATATTACTACAATGAAATTATAGAGTTTCATAAGAGAATTCAATATTATATATCATAATATATTATTTTTTATTTTATACCTTCTAACCTATACCTTGATGCCTATTATTTAAATAGAGAGGGCACATTCTCATTTACATCATATAGTTATAAAAGAATTTATGAACTACATTTTGGCTATTAGCAAAATATAGGAGAAAACAACCTACACATTTTATTTCATATATTTATAACAACAATTAGAGATTAGCATAAAGTGGGATGTACAAAGGGAACAGTCTATTAATTTTTTTGCAACAATATTGGAGGTGCGTGTTTCTATAAGTTTTCACTTTTTCACATTCAGAAAAAATAAGAAACTAAAGTTAAATGGTCAGGGGTTAGATGATACCTGGATGAAGTTGCACACCGTATCTAGATGATTGAAGGAGCTCCTCTTTGGATATGGAGGATGACACCTGTAGATAAGAAAGACTTAAGCAAATAAAATGTTAGATAGATAAATGATGGACTGCCAAGCAAAGCTCGGTCCCAGAAGTGTGAAGACTTCCTTAAGGGATGATAGTCCACTAGTTGATAAAAAGAATGTCAGATAAAGAGAAATAATGAAAGACTAAAAAATAGAAATAGATAATGCGTACCTAAATCTTGGAATCGGTCTTCCACAGTCACCGACGTCGGTAGTTCTGTCAGTGTCGTTGATAATGTTGTCGATGAAGGTTAGGCTGCTGTCGTCGGTAGGAAATGTTGCCAACGTCGGTTAGGCTACCGACATCGATAGGGGCAATGGTCCTTGGACAGGTCTCAGATAATGTTTGTGGCCAATAGAATGGTCTGGGATGTCTGTGGGAGTTTAATGGTTTGTGCAAGATTTGTAAGATAGTGGACAGAGTCTTAGGAAGGACAAGGTAGGGGGATAGGTTGTCAAAATGGGTTAGAATAAAAGGAAGGCTTTCCAGCCTTTCCAGGTTGAAAGCCGAATTTGGTTTTAACAGTACTCAGAAATAGCCAATGGACTAATGCATTCTAAAACATACTGAAATATAAAACCAAAAGAATATTTAACTCTTGGTGGAGAACCAGCAGTGTAGAAGACTTGTTCCTGATGCAGCTGATGTAGGAGACTTTGTGCAAAGTTTCAGTCAGGTGTGGAGTGATTGATGCAGAGTTCTTGAGCTTGGAGAGTGATGATAGAATGTTGATGCCTCATCCCAAAGCCTGCTTTTGATCTGCAAAGAGTAGAGGAGCAAGAGAAGATCGATTCAGGCAAGAGAATTAGCATTCAGGGCAAGAGGATTCGCCTTTCGGGGTCTGTAGTCAAGGTCAAAATTTAGTTTTAAGCAACCGATGTCGGCGATACAACTGGCATCGATCAACTGTTGACCAACGTCGGTGGCTAGAGAATGGGTAAAAGGCTATTTTTAGCCTTTTTCCCATTCTTCCATCTACCAAGTTCGACTGTCATTGTTGAACGGTCCTAATGGCAGGTTTAATAAGCACGAGGATTAGTGGGGGAGTTGGAATAGGTCTTAGATATCCAAGGTGAGGTGTCTAGGGTGATAAATGGTTTAAGAGCTAGGAATCTAAGGTGAGTGTCTAGGGGGGATTATTAATTTAAAATAAATATTTTAAATTAATAAAGTATAGGTTAGGCATGTTGAAGTTAGAAAGGGACCAAGGGGGGGTTGACACTATTTTGGTGTCTACATTTGCCCCTTTTTGTCTTGTTGATTGTTCTTGACGAACTGCAAGACAAAAATAAGAGTAAGTTGCCCCAGGTATGGGATAAGGTTGTTTTTGTCCTATTGGTTGTTCTGATGAACTGCAAGACAAAAATAGGAGTAAGTTTCTCCAGATTTGGGATGAAGTATTCCCCCTCAAAGCGGGAGTCGAGGGAAGGTAACCTAATATCGGGTGTCGATTTGATAGAGAGTGGATGGATATGGTGAAGTTTGAGTGTGAATGTTGCAATAGTTGAGATTGCACGTATACCACTTCACGTGATAGATAGGTCAAAATGTCACAGTCAAAGGTCGAGGAGTGCTAAAATTGAAATAATTTATCTCCAGCATGTAGTCGTAGCTGATTGGGTTAAACAATCCAAGCTGTAGCTCCTATGGTCATCATGTTCCATGTATTCTAGGCTTAGGAAGTGCTCTTAGAAAACACAAAAATGTCACAAGTAGTGGGGATCAACTAGAGCGTGATCCTATACTTGTGAGGGTCGTAATGTGTGGTGCACACAATTTTTATAACTATTCGTGAGGTAGCATACATGCAATCAAAACAACTAAGGCATAGTTGTCTCAAAAGTGGTCGTGGTCTGAGGAGATAGTTGTGATCTCTAGGGTCATTGGTCGAGTCAGGCTGAGATATAAGTCATCTCAAGTGTGGTTTGTTGTGGATGGGGAGATGCATGCGATCTCCAATGTGCCCCATTAGAAATGTAAGGTGATTTCTACAGTGTCAAGGCTAGTTGTTTGGTCATGGTTTTGGGTTGGTATAGATAGTTGGTCCATTAGATGGACGAATGAAGGAATGGCCGAGCTAACCTTAGAGGACCCCATATCAACTGAGTGATGCCTACATAGCCCCTATTTTAAGGGCCTCAAGCCAATGTAGTTCTCCCCAAAAGGGAAGAAGAGAGTAGGCTATGGACTAGGTTTTTTGACTACGTTAAGTCATGGTTAAAGGTTGTACGGTTAGTCCATTAGGTAGATGAACGAAAAAATGGATGGCTGACGTCATTTAGGGAGATGAACGGGCGAATGGATGGATGAAGGAATGGCCGAGCTAACCTCAGAAGATCCCATGTTAACTGAGTGCTGCCTACATAGCCCCTGTTTGAAGGGCCTCAAGCCGATGTAGTTCTCCTGAAAGGGAGGAAGGGTCAAAGTGGTTGATAGGTTGGTTTGGTCATGTTAATGGTTTAGCACTTCCCATATGTGTGATGGTACATGGTTGAAATGATGAAGGGTATGATGATGTTACAGCCTTTTCCATATTATGTGATGGTGTATTTTGTAACATTAGTTATGTGGTTTTTCATCCCTAGCAATTTTCCATATTTGTGATGGTGTATGTTAAAAATCAAATGAGTATGCTTATGCTTCAGCAAGTAATGGTTTATGCTTGACATAAATTGTGTGGTCAATAGTTTCCATGTGTATTGTTTTCCATAAAAATTAGTGTGAATAGGCTATGAGAATGTTAGTGGTCTGAAAAAGGTTTGGTTGGTTTGGTTGGGTTTTGGTTTGGTTATATGTGACCAAGGTGTAAGAAGTGAAAGGTGCATTGCTCTTTCATTGACAAGGACAATAATGATGGCATAGATAGGGTTGTTGCAAACAAAAACCCCGTTAGTGCATTACGTCATTGACCATTATTTGTGTTAGAGAAGTATTCAAATCACTTAATGTTAAGTGAGCTCAAAATCCCTTGGGTATGTTGGGGTAATAGGTTTGATTATGTGAGATATGAGGATAGCGTAACCCTTTTTAGCAAGGATAACTTTGCCCTTTTTATAGGTGACCCTGAGAACCACTATAGGCAAGTCCATGACTTAATAGTTTGTCAGTCTTTTATTTTCTTTTTGGTAGTCTGATCAATGCAGGAAGTCTACATGGGGATGTTGTTTTGTTCTATGGTCATATGTGAAGCTGATCGATGTGGAAAGCTTCTGAGAGAGTGCATTTGTAGCAAGATTTGGGCATAGCCATCCTTCGAGGGATTGATTTATATTTTGCTTTGTATAGTTGAATGTCTTTGAATAGCTATCCTTCAAGGGAGCAGTCTATCAATTACAGTAATTATGTAGCTATCGTTCGAGGGAGCAGTCTACATTTATAGTTTTATGACCTTTGGATAGGCATCCCAATTTTATATGTTTTGGTTTTGGACTGGACTTTAGTCATGGACTTGACTATAGAGGTTTAAGCATTCCATTTTATTAGGACAAAGCATTCATGCTTGACAAAAGGGTTGACTAATGTTTGTAGGGTTGAGGGTTGAGAGGAATAGGAATTAAGATGACAGGGGTTACTCAAGGGACGCGCTCAAGTCAAACATCAAGTGAATGAGTACTTGATTAACAGTAGAATGGTCGTAGATGCAAGGCATTAAGGGGCTCAGGTTCTGGTCAGCCTTCAAAAGAAGATAGATGATAAGTCTCTGATCCATACTTGTGCATTATGATATAAGGTCTGAGCCAATTAGGAGCGAACTTGCCTCATTGACTTCTTTCTATATTGGTCATGTGTTGGTTTTCTTTAAGGATGAGATCCCCAATTTTGAAATCTCGCTCTTTCAGATTTTTGTTATAGGCACGTTTGATGCGATTTTGGTAGATATGAAGATGATTAAGAAGTTGGTTTTGAAGATGATTAAAAAGTTGGTTGATGCTTGGTCAATGCTTGGTTGAGAAAATCATCCTTTGGGCAAGCTAGGTTAAGGTCACGATAGTTAGTACAGATTCAAATTCCCCCAGTTGCTTTGGTGACAGGGACGATATTTGACACCCATTGCGGATAATCAATGGGTTGGATAAAGGAGACAGAGAGAAGACGTTGAAGCTCCTCTTTGACAAGGAGGGCAACGCGAGGATGCATTTTGTGAAGCTTTTGCCTAACAAGTTTAGCCTATGGGTTTGTGACAATGTTATGAATGACGATGTTGGGGTCGATGCTGGGCATATCTCTATAGGTCCAAGCAAAAGCTTTGTTATGGTCTGAAAGGAATTTGATATAGTCAATTTGTTCCTGGGCATCTAAAGATTGACCAATCTTTGAAACATGAGGAACATCAGAAGATGGAAGGTTAATGTCAATGGTCGATTCATTTAACATAACCTCCATTTCTGAAGGAAGTGATCATTGAATGAAAGAGTCGTCAGCACCCATATAGGTGAGAATGGCATCATCGTCTATGCATTAGTTAGTGTTGATGGTAACAGATTCATTGTCTATCATGTTTAGATAAACGAGAGGGAGAGACCTGGATACCCCACCTAGTTGATAGGTTAGGGGTTCCAAGCAAATGGCATTTATGAAAAAAAAACTAGGAGGGATGGAAACCACCGACTCCATAGGTGAAGATGGGGGAATAGGCGAGTTTGGAGGTGATTTTTCTATGATAGGTTCGGGGCAAGGGTTTTTAGAAGTTTTAGTAGGTTCTTCAAAACCCAGGCCATGTCGCTTCTTGGCATTCTTTATGGCCTTGTCATATTGGTGGTTCGACGGGCTGGTGGGAGCCTTGTTCATAGCGCCCAAAGCCAAATCCCTTCCATGCACACCTATAAATATAGGTATGAGAAAAGTTTGGGTTGTCAAGAAAAGAGAAGTCAAACGTAAATAGTTGGGGTGATGAAAGAGGATTCCCATCAGTGGGAGCTTGATCTAGCCCTCCATAGATGAGATTTGTTTGAATATTGGGAGGACCATAAGGGATGACCATTCTGATATGATGGTCATAGCTAGGATTGTGATGAAGTTGTCCATACTCTTGAGGAGTCTGGAACATGTCCAAGATGAGTAAACGATACTCCCCGAGTGAAAGATGTTGGAAGGTATCTTCCATAGGGTCTTTTATTATCACTTGAGGAGGTGGTGTAGGTGTAACTGTTGTTTGCGTACTTGTTGAAGCTTCTATGGGTGGAGGTGGTGTTTGGGTCGATGTTTTTAAAATAATGAGAATAGCATTGGGTTGATAAGTTGTGTTGCATGCCTTGAAAGGGGAGGGGTCTACAGGAATGACATGGACTTGACTGTCGTGTTCAAATTTGACACAACGGTGTAATGTAGAAGGGACACAGGCCATGGCACGGATCCAAGGTCATCCTAATAACATGTTGTATTATAAATCCCCTTCAATGATGTAGAAGAGTTCTGGGATTGTTTTTGGACCAACACGAATATGTAAGATGATGGTACCAATGGTAGTGGCGGTGTTGTCATTGAAAGATCAAAGAATTGCGTCAGTCTTTGACATACAATTCTTTAGGAGGGCTAATTGGTCATAGGCATGGGTGTAAATGATATTGATGTTGTCACCCCCATCAATCATAAATCACTTAATGCGAGTTCGATCAATGTAGGCTGTGATGAAAAGGGCAGCATCCTGATCTTTCAAGTTGGAGGTAGGAATTTCAAAATCACTAAAGGTAATAGAGGTGACGGTGGGTACTTAGATCATCATCATCGACCACAACCAACTAGTCTCAACCTTCCACATCAGAATATATCACAAAAAAATTCCAACAATGATATGTACAGCGTCAATATACTCCAATAAGAGAATCATACGCGTCTGTGTTGGATAAACTAGTCAAACAGGGAGTCCTCAACCTCCCCCAAATTTGACCACCATCTCAATTTGATCCCTCACGTGCCACCCCTGCATGGTATAGGGAGAATGACTTCTGTAATTATCACCGTGTCAAAGGCCATGACACAAACAATTGTAAAACCCTTAAGAATATCATTCAAGACATGTTAGATAAAGGTGATCTTGTCTTGGATAACCCAAACGCGCCACCTAACCAAAACATAGACAACTCTAGACAACCTTTCCCTAACCATCCCCCTAGTCAAAATAACATTTAGACCACAGCCGAAGACCCCCAAGAGCGTAATATACGCATGGTTGACATGGTTTCTAACCAACCTCTCCCATAGTCTGAAGAGGTTAATCAACCCATTTGTCCACCACAAGTAGAAGAGCCTTCTTCTCCTATTTGTCTATCACAGGTAGAAGAGTCTTCTTCTCTTATTTTTCCACCACAGGTAGAAGAACCTTCTTCTCCTATTTCTCCTCCATAGGTGGAAGAACCTTCTTCTCCTATTAGTTCTCCATCGACCCCTCTTATATTAGAGGATGCTTTAACCATACCAACGCCACTAGCCCCACCTTCATCCTTCCTACTACCAATGGAGGACCAAACCTTTCCTGCTCTTCAACCACAAGTAGAAGGCACAATCATCGCTTCCCTCTATCCTCTTGAGGAGTCACATTCTCCAATTCCTTCTCCACCAAGAGAATAACTTGTCTCTTCATCTACTTCGACCGAAGACGATCTAGTAATGGCTCTCTCTCACCTTTGGCCTGAGATTGCCACATCTAACACATTTCTGGTCTCACAACCACCCACATCTTCTAAAAAACCAAAGCCTCATCTAACAGCTTCTAAACCATTCTCTCGACTGGCTAAAAACTTAGGATTTCTCCATTCAAGGAACTTAGAGCAAGAGGCATTGTGGGAGCAGCTTAGAACTTCTTATCTTACACATCCCATCTCATCTCGTACTAATAACCCTCCTTCGACAAAATCTCCCAAAGTCTCCAACGAGGACCAGGCTTCTACTTTTAAAACCTTAGAAGCTCAACTGTCCACATCCAAACCTAAACCCTCACAAACATCCACCATACCAAAACTGGTTAAATCTCTCGGTGTTCACCCCATATCTAACCTCACTCACCCACAGGTGAAGGCAGACTTGAACCTTGCCTCGCATAATAGTGGTCCTCAAACCAAACTACAGAAGGCCATTAAACCACGTCGGAGAACTCCTCCTCCACTGTCATCATTGCCCTCCATTTTGGGCCCACATCCTTCTACCTTAATATGAGTGCTCCCTACTCCAACACCTAACAAAAATAAGTTGCCTTCCTTGCTACCTTTACCCGTCAAAAATATACTTCCTCTAAAAAATTCAGCACCCCTCACAAAGAAAGTGCCATCTACGCATGTGGCTACACCACCAACCAAAAACATGGTATGAATAACTCCTACAACTCCTAAACAGAAGTTGTCAACCTCTACTACAACAACAAGTGCAAATCCATTAGTGGGGTCCTATGCTTTGATGTTACACCAATTATTGCAGTATTCTAGCATCAGTCTCCCACCTCTTAAACCATTCCAACCTCTCAGACCAAAACCCTCTTGGTTTGACGACACTCAAATCTGTGCATATCATCACACACTTGGACATGACACTAAGCATTGCTACACTCTTAAAGCTGTCATTCACCAACAATTAGAAAAAGATACCCTTCTTATTAAGGATTCTTCTAACAAATCTCTAACACCGTCTCATGTCTCTCAAACCTCTTCACCTTCATCAGGATCCCATCATCAGACTATGGTCCCTTTACCTCGTTCATCCCCTATATTCGAGATTAACACCATCAATGTGGCCACTAGGTCACAAACATTAAAGGATAAAGCAAAAAAAAAAGTTACTATTCCTTGGACCTAGCCATTTGTCAAACCTGCTCAACCACCCAAACCCAAGATTTCTATCTTGGGTACATCCCAACCCACTTCTTTGGAGGCAATCCGTGATTCTATGGTGAACAGCTTCACCAAACTCCCATGAAGATGACTTTATATGACCTCATTCAAAGCTCTCCACAACATCGTCAAGCTTTAATCAAGGCTTTACAAATAGTGGAGGTCCAACTTGAGGACCCCCAACCACTAGCTGCCTTAGTCCAATTATTACCCACCGTCGCCTCTATTACCTTTAGTGATTTTGAAATTCCTACCTCCAACTTGAAAGATCAGGATGCTACCCTTTTCATCACAGCCTACGTTGATCAAACTCGCATTAAGCGATTTATGATTGATGGGGGTGCCAGCATCAATATCATTTCCACCAATGCCTATGACCAATTAGCCCTCCTAAAGAATTGTATGTCAAAGACTGATGCAATTCTTCGATCTTTCAATGACAACACCGCCACTACCATTGGTACCACCATCTTACATATTCGCGTTGGTCCACAAACAATCCCAAAACTCTTCTACATCATTGAAGGGGAGTTATAATACAACATGTTATTAGGACAACCTTGGATCCGTGCCATGGCCTGTGTCCCTTCTACATTACACCGTTGTGTCAAATTTGAACATGGTAGTCAAGTCCATGTCATTCCCGTAGACCCCTCCCCTTTCAAGGCATGCAACACAACTTATTGACCTAATGATGTTCTCATTATTTTAAAAACATCGACCCAAACACCACCTCCACCCGCAGAAGCTTCAACAAGTACGTAAACAACAGTTACACCTACACCACCTCCTCAACTGATAATAAAAGACCCTATGGAAGATACCTTCCAACGTCTTTCACTCGGAGAGTATCGTTTACTCATGTTGAACATGTTCCAGACTCCTCAAGAGTATGGACAACTTCATCACAATCCTAGCTATGACCATCATATAAGAATGGTCATCCCTTATGGTCCTCCCAATATTCAAACAAATCTCATCTATGGAGGGCTAGATCAAGCTCCCACTGATGGGAATCCTCTTTCATCACCAAAACTATTTACGTCTAACTTCTCTTTTCTTGACAACCCAAACTTTTCTCATACCTATCTTTATAGGTGTGCATGTAAGGGCTTTGGCTTTGGGCGCTATGAACAAGGCTCCCACCAGCCCGTCGAACCACCAATATGATGAGGCCATAAAGAATGCCAAGAAGCGACATGGCCTGGGTTTTGAAGAACCTACTGAAACTTCTAAAAACCCTTGCCCCAAACCTATCATAGAAAAATCACCTCCAAACTCGCCTATTCCCCCATCTTCACCTACGGAGTCGGTGGTTTCCATCCCTCCTAGTTTTTTTTTCCATAAATGCCATTTGCTTGGAGCCCCTAACCTATCAACTAGGTGGGGTATCCAGGTCTCTCCCTCTCATTTATCTAAACATGATAAATGATGAATCTATTACCATCAACACTAATTAATGCGTAGATGATGATGCCATTCTCACCTATATGGGTGCTGACGACTCTTTCATTCAATGATCACTTCCTTCAGAAATGCAGGTTATGTTAAATGAATCGACCATTGACATTAACCTTCCATCTTCTGATGTTCCTCATGTTTCAAAGATTGGTCAATCTTTAGACGCCTAGGAACAAATTGACTATACCAAATTCCTTTCAGACCATAACAAAGCTTTTGCTTGGACCTATAGCGATATGCCCAGCATCGACCCCAACATCGTCATTCATAACATTGTAAACCCAGAGGCTAAGCCTGTCAGGCAAAAGCTTCACAAAATGCATCCTCGCGTTGCCCTCCTTGTCAAAGAGGAGCTTCAACGTCTTCTCTCTGTCTCCTTTATCCAACCCATTGATTATCCGCAATGGGTGTCAAATATCGTCCCTATCACCAAAGCGACTGGGGGAATTTGAATCTGTACTAACTATCATGACCTTAACCTAGCTTGCCCAAAGGATGATTTTTCTCAACCAAGCATTGACCAAGCATCAACCAACTTTTTAATCATCTTCAAAACCAACTTCTTAATCATCTTCATATCTACCAAAATCGCATCAAACGTGCCTATAACAAAAATCTGAAAGAGCGAGATTTCAAAATTGGGGATCTCATCCTTAAAGAAAACCAACACATGACCAATATAGAAAGAAGTCAATGAGGCAAGTTCGCTCCTAATTGGATCAGACCTTATATCATAATGCACAAGTATGGATTAGAGACTTATCATCTATCTTCTCTTGAAGGCTGACCAGAACCTGAGCCCCTTAATGCCTTGCATCTACGACCATTCTACTGTTAATCAAGTACTCATTCACTTGATGTTTGACTTGAGCTCGTCCCTTGAGTAACCCCTGTCATCTTAATTCCTATTGCTCTCAACTCTCAACCCTACAAACATTAGTCAACCCTTTTGTCAAGCATGAATGCTTTGTCCTAATAAAATGGAATGCTTAAACCTCTATAGTCAAGTCCATGACTAAAGTCTAGTCCAAAACCAAAAAATATAAAATTGGGATGCCTATCCAAAGGTCATAAAACTATAAATGTAGACTGCTCCCTCGAAGGACAGCTACATAATTACTGTAATTGATAGACTGCTCCCTTGAAGGATAGCTATTCAAAGACATTCAACTATACAAAGCAAAATATAAATCAATCCCTCGAAGGATGGCTATGCCCAAATCTTGCTACAAATAGCACTCTCTCAGAAGCTTTCCACATCGATCAGCTTTACATATGACCACAGAACAAAACAACATCCCCATGTAGACTTCCCGCATTGATCAGTCTACCAAAAAAAAAAAGACTGACAAACTATTAAGTCATGGACTTGCCTATAGTCGTTCTCAGGGTCACCTATAATAAGGGCAAAGTTATCCTTGCTAAAAAGGGTTACGCTATCCTCATATCTCACATAATAAAACCTATTACCCCAACATACCCAAGGGATTTTGAGCTCAATTAACATTAAGTGATTTGAATACTTCTCTAACACAAATAATGGTCAATGACGTAATGCACTAATGGGGTTTTTGTTTGCGACAACTCTATCTATGCCATCATTATTGTCCTTGTCAATGAAAGAGCAATGCACCTTTCACTTCTTACACCTTGGTCACATATAACCAAACCAAAACCCAACCAAACCAACCAAACCTTTTTCAGACCACTAACATTCTCATAGCCTATTCACACTAATTTTTATGGAAAACAATACACATGGAAACTATCGACCACACAATTTATGTCAAGCATAAACCATTACTTGCTGAAGCATAAGCATACTCATTTGATTTTTAGCATACACCATCACAAATATAGAAAATTTCTAGGGATGAAAAACCACATAACTAATGTTACAAAATACACCATCACATAATATGGAAAAGGCTGTAACATCATCATACCCTTCATCATGTCAACCATGTACCATCAGACATATGGGAAGTGCTAAACCATTAACATGACCAAACCAACCTATCAACCACTTTGACCCTTCTTCCCTTTTGGGGAGAACTACATCGGCCTAAGGCCCTTCAAACAGGGGCTATGTAGGCAGCACTCAGTTGACATGGGATCTTCTGAGGTTAGCTCGGCCATTCTTTCATCCATCCATTCGCCCGTTCGTCTCCCTAATGACGTCGGCCATCCATTTGTTCATTCGTCTACCTAATGGACTAACCATACAACCTTTAACCATGACTTAACCTAGTCAAAAAACCCAGTCCATAGCCTACTCTCTTCTTCCCTTTTGGGGAGAACTACATTGGCTTGAGGCCCTTCAAACAGGGGCTATGTAGGCAGCACTCAGTTGACATGGGGTCTTCTAAGGTTAGCTCGGCCATTCCTTCGTCCATCCATCTAATGGACCAACTATCTATACCAACCTAAAATCATGACCAAACAACCAACCCTGACACTGTAGAAGTCACCTTTGATTTCTCATGGGGCACATTGGAGATCGCATACATCTCTCCATCCACAACAAACCATGATTTAATATGACTTATATCTCAGCCTAACTCGACCAATGACCCTGGAGATCATGACTATCTCCTCAGACCATGACCACTTTTGAGACAACTATGCCTTGGTTGTTTTGATTGCATGAATGCTACCTCATGAATAGTTAGCAAAATTGTGTGCACCACACATTACGACCCTCACAAGTATAGGATCACACTCCAGTTGATCCCCACTACTTGTGACATTTTTGTGTTTTCCAAGAGCACTTCTTAAGCCTGGGATATTTGGAACACGATGACCATGGAGCTACAGCTTTGATCATTTAACCCAATCAGCTATGACTAAATGTTGGGGACCGATTATTTCAATTTTAGCACTCTTCGACCTTTGACTGTGACAATTTGACCTACCTATCATGTGAAGTGGTATAGGCACAATCTCAACTATTACAGTGTTCACACTCAAACTTTACCATATCCATCCACTCTCTATCAAATCAGCACCCGATATCAGGTTACCTTCCCTCGACTCCCACTTTGAGGTGGAATACCTCATCCCACATCTGGGGCAACTTACTCCTATTTTTGTCTTGTAGTTCATCAAAACAACCAACAGGACAAAAATGACCTTATCCCATACTTGAGGCAACTTACTCCTATTTTTGTCTTGCAGTTTGCCAAGAACAACCAACAAGACAAAAAGGGGCAAATGTAGACACCAAAATAGTGTCAACCCCCCCTTGGCCCCTTTCTAACTTCAACATGCCTAACCTATACTTTATTAATTTAAAATACTTATTTTAAATTAATCATCCCCCTATACACCTCACCTTGGATTCCTAGCTCCTAGACCATTTATCACCCTATGACTAATCATGACTCATCTAAGACCTATTTCAACTCCCCCACTAATTCTTACACCTATTTAATTTGCATTTGGACCGTTTAACAATGACAATCGAACTTGGTAGATAGAAGAACAGGCAAAAGGATAAAAATAGCCTTTTTACCCATTCTTTAGCCACCGACGTCGATCAACAGTCGATCGATGCTGGTGGTATCACTGATGTCAATTTTATAAAACTAAATTCCGACCTCGACTGCAGGACCAAAGGCAAATCCTCTTGCCTTGAATGCTAATTCTCTTGCCCAAATCGATCTTCTCTTACTCCTCGACTCTTTACAGACCAAAAGCAAGTTTTGGGATGAGGCATCAGCATTCTATCATCACTCTCTAGGCTCAAGAACTCTGCATCAATCACTCCACACCTGATTGAAACTTTGCACGAAGTCTCCTACATCAGCCGCATCAGGAACAAGTCTTCTACACTGCTGGTTCTCCACCAAGAGTTAAGTATTCTTTTGGTTTTATAGTTTAGTATGTTTTAGAATGCATTAGTCCATTGGCTATTTTTGAGTACTGTTAAAACCAAATCCAGCTTTCTTCCTGGAAACGCTGGAAAGCCTTCCTTTTATCCTGACCCATTTTGACAACCTGTCCCCCCTACCTTGTCCTTCCTAAGACTCTGTCCACTACCTTGCAAATCCTACACAAACCATTAAACTCCCACAGACATCCCAGACCATTCTATTGGCCACAGACATTACCTGAGACCCATCCAAGGACCATTGCCCCTACCGATGTCGACAGCCTAACCGACATTGGCAACATTTCCTATCGACGACGGCAGCCTAATCGACGTCGACAAAATTACCAACTGATGCAGACATAACTACCGACATCGGTGACTGTAGAAGATTGATTCTAGGATTTAAGTACGCATTATCTATTTCTATTTCTTAGTCTTTCATTATTTCTCTTTATCCGACATTCTTTTTATCAACTAGTGGACTGTCATCCCTCAAGGAAGTCTTTGCACTTCTGGGACCGAGCCATGCTTGGTAGTCCACCATATATCTATCTAACATTTTTTTTGTTTAAGTCTTTCTTATCTACAGGTGTCATCCTCCATGGCCAAAGAGGAGCTCCTTCAATCGTCTGGATACGGTGCGCAACTTCATTTGGGTATCATCTAACCCCTAACCATTTAACTTTAGTTTCTTATTTCTTTCGAATGTGAAAAAGCAAAAACTTATAGAAACATTATGGCATGCCCGGTGGGACCCTAGAGTTTTCCTTGGGTTCATTTCTTCTAAAAGGCAAACTTTTCATATAGATGCATTAGATTTTTTCTTACATATTTCCTCTTCTTTCTTTTTCTTTTGAAAAGAAACCATAAGCACAAATTAAAAAGCACATCTTCTTTTTCTTCTTGTCATTTCTTACCTACATCTTAGAGTAGTAAAAATTCATACTCTTAACCTTTTCTCCACTTGTCTGCATCCAAACAAACATTTCAATTTGGGTTAAAAACATATTGCATCTCATTTCTGCCTGAATGCATATTTAGCTCATCTAGTAATTAAAACTGCATTATGAATAAATCGTAGTGCACATATGTTACATGACCAGACCACAAGCACATCAAACTAAACATCCAAACATACCAGAGACAAGGCCCGACTAGGATTTCATCACCTAGTAGATACCTTACCCTTCCTAGTAATCTTACTTGGACTTCACTACCAAGGGGAGAACCCACTCTGTTCTCTGGCAGAGTATAAACTCTAGGGGAAGTATATATTGGCTAAGCGACCCAGCTTGTCTCTGGGCTCGTGAAGTGAGGGGAGCAAGCTCCTAGCACCAAGCCACGTACGGAACCTAACATAGACTTTTGAGCACCAAAACTTAACCCGAAACCAACCTTAGAATGCCTCTTTTAGGACCCATTCTAAAAGCCCAACTTCCCAAACACACTCTTCTAAGGCATAAGCCAACATGAATCTAAAATTTATTCTTAGGAATATAACGTTTAGGGTCTGCTTGCCTTCATCTACTTTTCTATTTTTATCTGGTTTTTTGAGCTGGTAAAGACGCATTATTCTGAGCTCCAAAAACAACTCAAAACTTTCTTTTTTCTTCCAAAAACTTTCAGTTGTCTGATTTTCTAAAAATACATAGTAATCGACATCAGTTTTTCCATCGACGTCGGTAACTGATCTTCACCGACATCGGTTATCTGACCAACATCGGCAAATTACTTCACCGACATCATTTTTCTACTGACGTCGGTCTCTGTCAAAAAAATTTCTTCTCAAGCAGCAAGCTAAAAACCTGACCTTTTTGCTGTTGGAAACAAAATTTGGTTTTTTGAGGCTGAAACATATAGTTTTTAGGACCTGAACCTATTTTTCTTTGAATGGTTTTGACATGTAGTCAAGCTAAAACTCTTGTTGACCACACAAGGCAACAACCACTCCCGCCTTCGCCTTCTATATCAAGTCCCCAAATGGAGTATAATTCAGAAATTGAACGTACTCCTATCTAACCAACCCCAACTCAACCCCCTATTGTTCCCGAAGGGGACCAAGAATTTGAAAGGTTCCTTGACCTCAATGTCAAGGCTCTTCAGTACTATCTCACGAGAAGTCAAACGCGAGATCCTTCAGGCAACCCAATTTATGGGATGCCAAATTCCTTAGTTGAAACAACAATCATATCAACAGCCTCTGTAACCCAACCCATGGTCACCTAGGCCATTTCCTCAACTAACAACCTGACCATGACCAATTTTTTAAGTGTGGCCTCTCCTTCTGTTGCTGGACCTACCTCCATTGGGGTTTCTTTACCCCCTCAACCATAAACCATTCAACAAAGTTATACACCATTCCAGAACTTAATTGTCTCCATCCCACCTACTCTTGCACCTATAAATACAAGAGTGACTACTTATCCTTTGGCTAGTGTTTCCACCATCCAACCATCTTTGGCGACATCAAGCCAAGTTGTGCCTCCTAGCTTCATGACACAACCACCCTTGACTTCAACATCAGTCCCTATGACTAGTTACCAATATGTTGCGCCTATACAAGTGTAACCAACTATGTCATACGCTCCATCTAACACCTTCCAAGTGCCTTACAACCTAGGGGGCACCCCACCTGCAAATCCATCAACTGATCTAATCAAGATGTGGATGGATAAGATGTCTAATCTTGAGACATCCATTTCAGGTTCAAGAAATATTCTCTCATATGAACAAATCTGTAATGAACCTATTCATCCTTCAGTCTCAATCCGACCATATCCTAGTCAGTGGAAACTTTCCAAGTTTCCTCACTTTCAGAGTAAAGAGGACCCACAACAACATCTATGAGCGTTTAGACACGCTTGTTACCTTATAGCACATGATGATGCGTTATTGCTACACACATTTCCCATGTCACTTTTTGGTGCTGCCCTCAATTGGTATAGTTCTATTACCAATCACTCTCTTTTTACATTCACTCAACTAGCTCAATTTTTTTTTGACCACTTTTCAATTAACATAACTAAAAAGGTCTCCATCACGAACCTATATTCTATCAAACAATTCGATGATGAATCAATAGCTGATTTTGTTGCTCGATGGAGAAGTTTAATCAACCACTCTCTTTTTTTTTACCTCAACTTGAGCTCATTGAGCTCTTTTCACAAGCGTGTGCCAAACACATCTCATCTACTTTGTGGGTCAAAACATTCTGCACATTTAACAAAGCTTTCACCATGGCTAGGAAGCTTGAACTCCGTGTTGTTGAGGAAAATAAAGACAAATTGCATAGTAAAAACCCCAACACAAAATCAAATGACTCTTCCTCCAAATCTTCTTCCTCCAATTCCAAATCCAAAGGATCAGCAAATGTAGTGGTACCTGGATCATCATCATTGACCACAACCAACCAGTCTCAACCTTTCACATCAGAATATATCACAAGATAATTCCAACAATGATACGTACAGTGTCAATATACTCTAATAAGAGAATCATATGTGTCCGTGTTGGATAAACTAGTCAAACAGGGAGTCCTCAACCTCCCCCAAATTTGACCACCAGCTCAATTTGATCCCTTGCATGCCACCCCTGCATGGTATAGGGAGAATGACTTTTGTAATTATCACCGTGTCAAAGGCCATGACACAAACAATTGTAAAACCCTCAAGAATATCATTCAGGACATGTTAGATAAAGGTGATCTTATCTTGGATAACCCAAATGCACCATCTAACCAAAACATAGACATCTTTAGACAACCTTTCCCTAACATCCCCCTAGTCAAATTAACATTTGAACCACAACCGAAGACCCCCAAGAGCGTAATATACGCATGGTCAACATGGTTTCTAACCAACCTCTCCCATAATCTGAAGAGGTTAATCAACCCGTTTGTCCACCATAGGTAGACGAGTCTTCTTCTCCTATTTGTTCATCACAGGTAGAAGAGCCTTCTTCTCCTATTTGTCCACCATAGGTAGAATAACCTTCTTCTCCTATTTCTCCTCCACAGGTGGAAGAACCTTCTTCTCCTATTAGTTCTCCATTGACCCCTCTTATATTGGAGGACGCTTTAACCATACCAATGCCACTAGCCCCACCTTCATCCTTCCTACTACCAATGGAGGACCAAACCTTTCCTGCTCTTCAACTACAAGTAGAAGGCATGATCATCCCTGCCCTCTATCCTCTTGAGGAGTCACATTCTCCAATTCCTTCTCCACCAAGAGAAGAACTTGTCTCTTCACCTACTTCATCCGAAGATGATCTAGTAATGGCTCTCTCTTGCCTTTGGCCTGAGATTACCGCATCTAACACATTTTCAGTCTCACAACCACCCACATCTTCTAAAAAACCAAAGCCTCATCTAACATCTTCAAAACGATTCTCTCATTTGGCTAAAAACTTAGGATTCCTCCATTCAAATAACTTAGAGCATGAGGCATTATGGGAGCGACTCAAAGCTCCTTATTTTACACATCCCATCTCATCTCGTACTAACGACCCTCCTTTGACAAAATCTCCCAAAGTCTCCAACGAGGACCAAGCTTCTACTTCCAAAAATTTAGAAGCTCAAATGTCCACATCCAAACTTAAACCCTCACAAACATCCACAATACCAAAATCAATTAAATCTCTCAGTTTTCACCCCATATCTAACCTCACTCACCCATAGGTGAAGGCAGACTTGAACCTTGCCTTGCATAATAGTGGTCCTCAAACCAAACTACAGAAGGCCACTAAACCACATCAGAGAAATCCTCCTCCACCGTCATCATTGCCCTCCATTTTGGGCCCACATCCTTCTACCTTAATAGGAGTGCTCCCTACTCCAACACCTAACAAAAATAAGTTGCCTCCCTTGCTACCTTTACCCACAATAAACATACCTCCTCTAAAAAATTTGGCACCCCTCACAAAGAAAGTGCCATCTATGCGTGTGGCTACACTGCCAACCAAAAAGATGGTATGAACAACTAATCCTACAAATCCTAAATAGAAGTTGTCAACCTCTGCTGCAACAACAAGTGCAGATCCATTAGTGGGGTCCTATGCTTTGATGTTACACCAATTATTGCAGTCTTCCAGCATCAGTCTCCCACCTCTTAAACCATTCCAACCTCTCAGACCAAAACCCTCTTGGTTCGATGACACTCAAATCTATGCATATCATCGCACACCTGGACATGACACTGAGCGTTGTTGCACTTTTAAAGTTGTCATTCACCAATAATTGGAAAAAGACACCCTTCTTATTAAGGATTCTTCTAACAAATATCTAACACCGTGTCATGTCTCTCAAACCTCTTCACCTTCATCGGGATCCCATCATCAGACTATGGTCCCATTACCTCCTTCATCCCTTTTATTCGAGATTGACACCATCAATGTGGCCATTAGGTCACAAATGTTAAAGGATAAAGCGAAAAAGAAAGTTGCTATTCCTTGGACCTACCCATTTGTCAAACCTACTCAACCACTCAAACCCAAGATTTCTATCTTGGGTACATCCCAACCCACTTCTTCGGAGGCAATCCGTGATTCTATGGTGAAACAACTTCACCAAACTCCTGTGAAGATGATTTTATATGACCTCATTCAAAGCTCTCTACAACATCGTCAAGCTTTAATCAAAGCTTTACAAGTAGTGGAGGTCCAATCTGAGGACCCCCAACCACTAGCTGTCTTAGTCCAATCTTTACCCACCGTCGCCTCTATTACCTTTAGTGATTATGAAATTCCTACCTCCAACTTGGAAGATCAGGATGCTGCCCTTTTCATCACAACCTATGTTGATCAAACTCATTTTAAGCAAGTTATGATTAATGGGGGTGCTAGCATCAATATCATTTCCACTCATGCCTATGACCAATTAGCCCTCCCAAAGAATTTTATGTCAAAGACTGATGCAATTCTTTGATCTTTCAATGACACCACTGCCACTACCATTGGCACCGTCGTCTTACATATTCGTGTTGGTCCATGAACAATCCCAGAACTCTTCTACATCATCGAAGGGGAGTTACAATACAACATGTTATTAGGATGACCTTGGATCCGTGCCATGGCCTATGTCCTTTCTACATTACACCGTTGTGTCAAATTTGAACACGACGGTCAAGTCCATGTCATTCTCGCAGACCCCTCCCCTTTCAAGACATGAAACATAACTTATCAACCCAACGATGTTATCATTCCTTTAAAAACATCAACCCAAACACCACCTCCACCCACAGAAGCTTCAACAAGTATGCAAACAGTGGTTACACCTACACCACCTCCTCAAGTGACAATAAAAGACCCTATGGAAGATACCTTCCAACGTCTTTCACTTGGGGAGTATCGTTTACTCACCTTGGACATGTTCTAGACTCCTCAAGAGTATGGACAACTTCATCACAATCCTAGCTATGACCATCGTATCGAAATGGTCATCCCTTATGGTCTTCCTAATATTCAAACAAATCTCATCTATGGAGGGCTAGATCGAGCTCCCACTGATGGGAATCCTCTTTCATCACCCCAACTATTTACGTCTGACTTCTCTTTTCTTGACAACCCAAACTTTGCTCATACCTATCTTTATAGGTGTGCATGGAAGGGCTTTGGCTTTGGGCATTACGAACAAGGCTCCCACCAACCCGTCAAACCATTAAATGATGAGGCCATAAAGAATGCCAAAAAGCGACATGGCACGGGTTTTGAAGAACTTACTGAAACTTCTAGAAACCCTCACCTCGAACCTATCATAGAACAATCACCTCCAAACTCACCTATTCCCCCATCTTCACCTACAGAGTCGGTGGTTTCCATTCCTCCTAGTTTTCTTTCCATAAATGCCATTCGCTTGGAACCCCTAACCTATCAACTAGGTGGGGTATCCAGGTCTCTCCCTCTCATTTATCCAAACATGATAGATGATGAATCTATTACCATCAACATTGTCTAATGCATAGATGATGATGCCATTCTCACCTACATGGGTGCAGACAACTCTTTCATTCAACAATCACTTCCTTCAGAAATGCAGGTTATGTTAAATGAATTGACCATTGACATTAACCTTCCATCTTCTGATGTTCTTCACATTTTAAAGATCGGTTAATCTTTGGACGCCCAGGAACAAATTGACTATACCAAATTCTTTTTAGACCATAGCAAAGCTTTTGCTTGGACCTATAGAGATATGCCCGGCATCGACCCCAACATCGTCATTCATAACATTGTCACAAACCCAGAGGCTAAGCCTATCAGGCAAAAGCTTCACAAAATGCATCCTCACATTGCCCTCCTTATCAAAGAGGAGCTTTAGCATCTTCTCTCCATCTCCTTTATCCAACCCATTGATTATCCATAATGGGTATCAAATATCGTCCCTGTCACCTAAGTGACTGGGGGGATCCGAATCTGTACTGACTATCGTGACCTTAACTTGGCTTGCCCAAAGGACGATTTTCCTCTACCTAACATTGACCAACTTGTTGATCTTACGGCTGGTCATGAGATGCTATCACTCATGGAAAGGTTTTCAAGATATAACCAAATCTTGATTGTGCCAGAAGATCAACACAAAACTACCTTCATCACCCCATGGGGGAATTTTTGCTATATGGTCATGCCTTTTGGCCTAAAGAATGCAGGCGCCACATATCAACGTGCCATGACTTACATCTTTCGCAATCTCCTCCACAAAATCATGGACGACTATGTGGATGACCTGCTAGAAAAATCCAAGCTTTGCTGTGACCACCTAGACATTCTCAAAACAATTTTCACTCACCTCTTACAATACAATGTTTGCCTTAACCCCAAGAAATGCATATTTGGGGTTCTCTCAGGGAAGCTTTTGGGTTTCATCATTTCTCTTCATGGCATTGAGATTGATCCCGCTAAGATTCGAGCTATACTCGAGATGCCACCACCTACCAATCTAAAGCAACTTTGTAGCTTGCAAGGGAAGCTTCAATCTATTCATCACTTCATCTCACAGCTTTTCAATCGATGTCAACCCTTTCACCATCTCCTCAAGAAGGACATCTCCTTTAATTGGGATAAGAATTACCAAGAGGCTTTTGAGGCTCTTAAATGTTATCTTGTCTCTCCACCAGTCCTTATTCCACCTAAAGATGACCAACATTTCTATCTTTACATCTCAACAATAGATCATTCTTTAGGTGCCATGATCGCGTATCGAGATGAACAACATCATGAGCAAGAAGTTTATTATATAAGCTGAACACTCATTGACTATGAAACTCGGTATACTCATACCAAAAAAATTTGCTTGGCATTAGTCTTTGCCTTCTCCAAACTCCACAATTATCTCCTCAATCACAAAACTTATGTCATCACCCACACCGACCCTCTCAAGTACATACATTCCAAGCCATACCAAAACCAACGTATGGCTCATTGGCTCATGCTTCTTGCTGAGTTCAACTTGGAATTCATCCAACAAAAATCTATAAAGGGGAAAACAATTGCTAACCAACTAGCAGATGCCCTTCTACCTGACAACCAACCCTCTCACTATGAATTCCTCAACGAATCTATCACCACACTTTCCACTGATGACATATTCTATCAAATGACAATGTTCTTTGATGGATCCAAATGTCAACTTGGTGGGGGTGCGGGGGTCATTCTCATCCCTCACACAGGTGAGCCCATGCCCCTATCTTTCAAACTTGACTTTGAATGTACCAACAACATGGCTAAATATGAAGCCTTAATTTTGGGGCTTCAAACCACCCTTTTCCTAGGCGTCAAGACCATCAACATCTTTGGTGACTCATAACTAGTCGTCAATCAAATCAATGGTTCATATCTTTGTAAAAATGAAGTTTTGCAAAGGTACAAACACCGTGTTGACACCTTGCTAAAATCATTCGACCATTACCTCTTGCAAAATATTCCTTGATCTACGGATAAGTTTGCTGACACCATGGCCTCTCTCACATCACGTATTCCATCCTCATCATCTTCCTCAAAAATTTATGTTATGGTACACCATTTGGCATTACCTTCGTATATCTCCACTAACGTCAACCTCGTCAGCACCATTGACTCTAGTCCACAAGATGTTTGGTATAAACAACTTGTGGACTACTTAACTTTTTCTATCATTCCTCCTGATCTCTCTAGCAATGCACGACAAGATTTTATCAAGAGCATGGCTCGATACACCATGATAGGGGGTCTTCTCTATAAAAGAGGTTTCGATGGCCTCCTTCTTCGATGTCTAACCTCCACTGAAACGTCTCATGCCATTAAACAAGTTCATGATGGGATTTGTGGCAGACATTTCAGTGATAACTCGGTTGCCAAGCGCATCCTTCACCTGGGCTATTATTGGCCAACTCTTCACCAAGACTGTAGTGATTATGTTCAGCATTGTATCAAATGCCAACAACATGCTAACTTACTTCATGTCCCTAGCCACGCTTTGTAAGCTGTTAAGGATTTTTGGCCCTTTTCACAATGAGGCTTAGATCTAATCGATGAGATTAACCCTCATTAATCTCTCTGACATCAGTCTATTATCACCATGACTGAATACTTCACTAAATGGGTGGAAGCTATTCCCCTCATCTCCACTAAAGCTAACAAAATCATCGACTTCATCAACACCCATATCATCTATCATTTCGGTGTACCTCACAAAATCATCACTGATAACGACAAATCATTCAAAAACAAAACCATCCAAAAACTTTGTGACTCATTTGGCATCAAACTCAGCTTCTCCTCACCTTATTACCCATAAGCAAATGGGCAGGCCGAGGCTTCCAACAAAATCTTAACCAAAATCCTAGTGAAGGTGGTCAACGACACTGGAAGGGATTGGCACGTTCACATTCCCTTCACTTTATAGGCCTATCGCACTAGCATTCAAACCCCTACGGGTGATACACCTTTCTCTTTGGTGTATGGAACAGAGGCTGTCCTACCTCTTGAAGTACAAATACCTTCCCTACGCATCTCTTTGCATGCCATACTTTTTAACGATGACTTTCATCAATATCGATTAGCTCAACTCGAGTTACTTGACAAACGTAATCTTACCGCTCTCAACCATCTTCATATCTACAAAAATCATATCAAACATGCCTATAACAAAAATTTGAAAGAGCGAGATTTTAAAATTGGGGATCTCGTCCTTAAACAAAACCAACATGTGACCAATATGGAGAAAAGTAAATGAGGCAAGTTTGCTCCTAATTGGCTCGAACCTTATATCATAACGCACAAGTATGGATCAGGGACTTATCATCTATCTTCTCTTGAAGGCCAACCAAAACCTAAGCCCCTTAATGCCTTACATCTATGACCATTCTACTGTTAATCATGTACTCATTCACTTGATGTTTGACTTGAGCTCGTCCCTTGAGTAACCCCTATCATCTTAATTCTTATTCCTCTCAACCCTCAACCTAACAAACATTAGTCAACCCTTTTGTCAAGCATGAATGCTTTGTCCTAATAAAAGGGAACCCTTAAACCTCTATAGTCAAGTCCATGACCAAAGTCTAGTCCAAAACCAAAACATATAAAACTGGGATGCCTATCCAAAGGTCATAAAACTATAAATGTAGACTGCTCCCTCGAAGGATAGCTGCATAATTGCTATAATTGATAGACTTCTCCCTTAAAGGATAGCTATTCAAAGATATTCAACTATACAAATCAAAATATAGACCAATCCCTCGAAGGATGGCTATGCCCAAATCAGAAGAAATAAGAAACTAAAGTTAAATGGTCAGGGGTTAGATGATACCCGGATGAAGTTGCACACCGTATCCAGATGATTAAAGGAGCTCCTCTTTGGTTGTGGAGGATGACACCTATAAATAACAAAGACTTAAACAAAGAAAATGTTAGATAGATATATGGTGGACTGCTAAGCAAAGCTTGGTCCCAAAAGTGCGAAGACTTCCTTGAGGGATGACAGTCCACTAGTTGATAAAAAAATGTCGAATAAAGAGAAATAATGAAAGACTAAGAAACATAAATAGATAATGGGATTTGCCTTTTTGTCTTGTTGGTTGTTCTTGATGAAATGCAAGACAAAAATAGGAGTAAGTTGCCCTAGGTATGGGATAAGGTCATTTTTGTCTTGTTGGTTGTTCTGATGAACTGCAAGACAAAAATAAGAGTAAGTTGCCCCAAATGTGGGATGAGGTATTTACGTTATGGGAAGCTGATCGATGTGGGAATTCAATTTTAAGCAACTAACGTTGGTGATACCACCAGTGTCGGTCGACTGTTGACCGACGTTGGCAGCTAAAAAATGGGTAAAAAGGCTATTTTTAGCCTTTTGCCCATTCTTCCATCTACCAAGTTCGGTTGTCATTGTTAAACAGTTCAAATGCAGATTAAATAGGTGTGAGAATTAGTGGGGGAGTTGAAATAGGTCTTAGATGAGTCATGATTAGTCATAGGGTGATAAATGGTCTAGGAGCTAGGAATCCAAGGTGAGGTGTATAGGGGGATCATTAATTTAATATAAGTATTTTAAATTAATAAAGTATAGGTTAGGCATGTTGAAGTTAGAAACGGGCCAAGGGGGGGTTGACACTACTTTGGTGTCTACATTTGCCCCTTTTTCTCTCGTTGGTTGTTCTTGACGCACTGTAAGACAAAAATAGGAGTAAGTTGCCCCAGGTATGGGATAAGGTCATTTTTGTCCTATTGGTTGTTCTGATGAACTGCAAGACACAAATAGGAGTAAGTTGCCCCAGATGTGGGATGAGGTCATTTTTGTCTTGTTGGTTGTTTTAATGAACTGCAAGACAAAAATAAGATTTGTTGCATTAGGTATGGGATGAGGTATTAGTTTTTGCTTTTTCACATTCAGAAGAAATAAGAAACTAAAGTTAAATGGTCAGGGGTTAAATGATACCCAGATGAAGTTGCACACCGTATCCAGATGATTGAAGGAGCTCCTCTTTGGCTGTGGAGGATGACACCTATAGATAAGAAAGACTTAAACAAAGAAAATGTTAGATAGATATATGGTGGACTGCCAAGCAAAGCTCGGTCCCAGAAGTGTGAAGACTTCCTTAAGGGATGACAGTCCACTAGTTGATAAAAAGAATGTTAGATAAAGAGAAATAATGAAAGACTAAGAAACAAAAATAGATAATGCATACCTAAATCCTAGAATCAGTCTTCCATAGTCACTGACATCGATAGTTCTGTCAGCGTCAGTTGGTAATGTTGCCGATGTCGATTAGGCTACCGTCATTGATAGGAAATGTTGTCGACGTCAGTTAGGTTGCCGACGTCAGTAGGGGTAATGGTCCTTGGATGGGTCTTAGGTAATGTATGTGGCTAACAGAATGGTCTGGGATGTCTATGGGAGTTTAATGGTTTGTGTAGGATTTGCAGGACAGTGGACAGAGTCTTAGGAAGGACAAGGTAGGGGGACAAGTTGTCAAAATGGGTCAGGATAAAAGGAAGGCTTTCCTGCCTTTCCAAGAAGAAAGCCAGATTTGGTTTTAATAGTACTCAAAAATAGCTAATGGACTAATGCATTCTAAAACATACTGAAATATAAAACCAGAAGAATACTTAACTCTTGGTGGATAACCATCAGTGTAGAAGACTTGTTCCTGATGCAGCTGATGTAGGAGACTTCGTGCAAACTTTTAGTCAAGTGTGGAGTGATTGATGCAGAGTTCCTGAGCTTGGAGAGTGATGATAGAATGTTGATGCCTCATCCCAAAACATACTTTTGGTCTGAAAAGAGTTGAGGAGCAAGAGAAGATCGATTCAGGTAAGAGAATTAGCGTTCAGGGCAAGAGGATTTGCCTTCAGGGGTGTAGTTGAGGTCAGAATTTAGTTTTAAACAATCGACGTCGGTGATACCACTGGCGTTAGTCGATTGTTGACCAACATCGATGGCTGGAGAATGGGTAAAAAGGCTATTTTTAGCCGTTTGCCTATTCTTCCATCTACCAAGTTTGGCTGTCATTATTAAACAGTCCAAATGGCAGGTTTAATAGGTGCGAGGATTAGTGGGGGAGTTGGAATAGGTCTTAGGTATCCAAGGTGAGGTGTCTAGGGTGATAAATGGTCTAAGAGTTAAGAATCCAAGGTGAGATGTCTAGGGGGACTATTAATTTAAAATAAGTATTTTAAATTAATAAAGTATAGGTTAGGCATGTTGAAATTAGAAAGGGACCAAGGGGGGTTGACACTATTTTGGTGTCTACATTTTCCCCTTTTTGTCTTGTTGGTTGTTCTTGATGAACTGCAAGACAAAAATAGGAGTAAGTTGCCCCAGGTATGGGATAAGGCCATTTTTGTCGTGTTGATTTTTATGATGAACTGTAAGACAAAAATAGGAGTAAGTTGCCCTAGATGTGGGATGAGGTATTCCCCCTCAAAGCGGGAGTTGAGGGAAGGTAACCTGATATCGAGTGCCAATTTGATAGAGAGTGGATGGATATGGTAAAGTTTGAGTGTGAATGTTGTAATAGTTGAGATTGCGCGTATACCACTTCACGTGATAGGTAGGTTAAATTGTCGCATTCAAAGGTCGAGGAGTGCTAAAATTAAAATAACTAGTCCCCAACATTTAGTCGTAGCTGATTGGGTTAAATGATCAAAGTTGTAGCTCCAATGGTCATCGTGTTCCAAGTATCCCAGACTCAAGAAGTGCTCTTGGAAAACATGAAAATGTCACAAGTAGTGGGGATCAACTTGGGTGTGATCCAATACTTGTGAGGGTCGTAATGTGGGGTGCAGACAATTTGCTAACTATTCGCGAGGTAACATACATTCAATCAAAACAACTAAGACACAGTTGTCTCAAAAGTGGTCGTGGTCTAAGGAGATAGTCGTGATCTCCAAGGTCATTGGTCGAGTTAGGCTGAGATATAAGTCATCTCAAGTGTGGTTTTTTGTGGATGGGGAGATGCATGAGATCTCTAATGTGCCCCATGAGAAATGTAAGGTGACTTCTACAGTGTCAGCGCTGGTTGTTTGGTCATGGTTTTGGGTTGGTATAGATAGTTGGTCCATTAGATGGACGGACAAAGGAATGGCTGAGCTAACCTCAAAACACCCCATATCAATTGAGTGCTGCCTACATAGCCCCTATTTTAAGGGCCTCAGGCCAATGTAGTTCTCCCCAAAAGGGAGGAAGAGGGTCGATTATGGATGTGGGTTAGACTAGGTTAAGTCATGGTTAAAGGTTATATGGTTAGTCCATCAGGTAGATGAATAATTAATAGATGTCGACATCATTAGGGTGACGAATGGGTGAATGGATGGCTGACATCATTAGGGAGACGAATAGGTGAATTGATGGCCGACGTCATTAGGGAGACGAACAGGTGAATTGATGGCTGATATCATTAGGGAGACAAATGGGCGAATAGATGGATGAAGGAATGGCCGAGCTAACCTCAGAAGACCCCATGTCAACTGAGTGCTGCCTACATAGCCCCTTGTTTTAAGGGCCTTAGGCCAATGTAGTTCTCCCCAAAAGGGAAGAAGGGTCAAAGTGGTTGATAGGTTGGTTTGGGCATGTTAATGGTTTAGCACTTCCCATATGTGTGATGGTACATGTGTGAAATGATGAAGGGTATGATGATGTTACAGCCTTTTCCATATTATGTGATGGTGTATTCTGTAACATTGGTTATGTGGTTTTTCATCCCTAGCAATTTTCCATATTTGTGATGGTACATGCTAAAAATGAAATGAGTATGCTTATGCTTCAACAAGTAATGGTTTATGCTTGACATAAATTGTGTGGTCGATAGTTTCCATGTGTATTGTTTTCCATAGAAACTAGTGTGAATAGGCTATGAGAATGTTAGTGGTCTGAAAAAGGTTTGGTTGGTTTGGTTGTATGTGACCAAGGTGTAAGAAGTGAAAGGCGCATTGCTCTTTCATTGACAAGGACAATAATGATGGCATAGATAGGGTTGTTGCAAACAAAAACCCCGTTCGTGCATTACGTCATTGAGAAAATTGACTGACAAAACTATTAAGTCATGGACTTGCCTATAGTCATTCTCAGGGTCACCTATAAAATGGAAAATGAACTTATAGAATTTACCTTTTGGATTGGGAGAATTACCCTATACCTCAGAATATAGAGAAAATATACCTCAAACTATTAGCTAGCCATCACATTCAAAACTGGACATTTATAACAAGTTATACCTGTTAACTCTCAATTACAACAAGTTATAATTATTACTAAAACTACTATTATAGATTGGAATGGCTTGTATATATCTTACCATGAGATAGAATGACTATCATAGCCACATTCTTACCCATAATTATTCTCTCCCTTAAGTTTTCATTCTTTAAATCCTTCCCTTCATTTTGAGGTTTATGAAGTGACTTTTTAAATCCTTTTTCATATTTAAAATTATTTAAAAAAACACTTGAATTATTTTGGACCATTACTAGGACTATTCAACTATCATAGGTGAGAATGTCACTCTGTAAAACAATCAGTTGATACACATTAGAATTAATAGATGATTTTTTCATGAGATAAAGAACTCTATATCTCTTTAAATGAATATACTTTATCTTTGTCTATGATAATTATAAGATTTTATTGGTCCTTGTAGCTGATCATCACACTTCTAATTGGGTCTTAATTATTTGAACATTGTTAGATATTTTTGGGTAGTGTAAGATTGATTCACTTCTCAGATGATCCTACATCAAATATTAAGGAAAATATTTTTTGAGCATAGTGCCCACAAATTTGGGTTAAGTGGTAGATTCACCCTTCTAAATTTAAGGTAAAAGATAGAATTCACCCTTCTAACTTCAAGGTAAAATCTACAATAATGTGTAACATATTATTTGGTATGTGTGTGCAAAAATATAATAAATTGTGATAACAACTCATTCCTATAAAATAAAGTTATTAATAAAGATTTTATAATTATATATGATAAGATATGATTTCTTTTTATATAAGATCATTTAGTTATATATAAGATTCACTTTTTGTTTAATAAAATTTAATCAGGTATTTTGTGTTTTGATTTGCTATTTAGGGCAAACTTAATTATTTGTTTCCCCTTTATGAGAGATCAGTTTTGTAGGAGAGTTTAGATTAGTTTCATAGATATTAAGGTCTATTTGGATATTTTTAGTTATACTTTTTAATGTTGTGAAAGTTTAATGTATTAAAAATAAACGACATATTATTGTCAAGTCCTAGTACAGTATTAGGCCTTGTCATTGTCAACACATCGTTAAGGAATTAATTACAATTTTTCATAGTCGGATGTAGCTTGTCTAGTCATATTTATTTACCTGTATCTTATTTTAATGCTAGGTGTGTTTTCCATGTCTATTTGGCTCTTCTACTCAAGTATGTATCTCTAATTTTATGATGCATTGATTGTGAATGTTGTCTATTATAACCTTTATGTTTCTCTTTTGAAACAATGATAATTGTTCCATCCACATGCATATTTTTCCTAAAAACTTGGACATGCTCACTCATGCAACATTTCCATGACGATAGGCATCATTGTGCATTAATTTCTACCATTTACGTGTTATCATCCATAATTCCAAATCACTAAAAAAATGTGATCAACATGGGTATATGATCATAGTCATTAGTTTAGTTTAATATGTTGTATACTTTATTATGTTTCTTGATAGCTTTATAATTTTGAACTATTTGATAGTTTCTTATTTTTAAGATAGTCTGTTAATACATACTCTTATTAAAACATGTTTTTAAATATTTTTATTAGTGGATAAAATTATTTATAATAAATATATTTTAGATATATTATAAATATAATGTTAAATATTATAGGTCTTTTTTTTTACTATAATTTGTATGGATAATCAAATTCATTATATTTCATCTAAATATTACAATGAACTTTTTGTATGAATACATTTTTTGGAGAACTTGATGTATTTCAAAACATTTGTTGAAAAATGTCTATGTCAAATCAACTAATTTCAATAATGGTAATTAGTGTAGTGCCTATATTTATGTTGTTCACAATCAGGTGATAATGATCAAGAATATATGCTACAAATGGAAAATTCAATGAAAATCCCAACAAATAAATGTATGTAGACTTTAATTAAAAATTAGTTCATAAGTGATATGCTAGTGAGAATCCAAACACTCACTTCAAATGAAAGCATGAACAATTGTGTTTACATATTGAGGTTATCATTACAAGTAAAGATGTAAGTTATATTTTAGTGAGAAGTCAAACACTCACTGGAAGTGAAAGCATGAATAATTACATTTAATTAAGTAGAATATTAATATAAGTAGATAAGTTAATGATATGTCAGTGATAATCCCAACACTCACTAGAAGTGAAAGTGTAAACAATCATGTTTATGTATATAGATTATCACAAAAAACATAGTGCATAGTTTGTTTGTTTATAAACATGTGTATGTATTGATGTACATATTTGTTCCTAGTATGTATGGTGTAGTTATTTTTCCTATTTTAATACTAAGAGGTGGAAAGTTAGGATTATTAGTGTGTGACATATCATTTGGAATGTGTGTGAAAATATATAATGAGTTATGATAATAACTAATTCCTATAAAATAGGGGTTGTCTAGTTGTGTGTAATAATGTATGATCCTTATTTATAAGATATCATTTGTCTATATGAAACCCTCACTTTGTTTAATAAATTTTAATCAGTTATTTTATAATATCCAATAGGTGAATTATTTTCATTCCTTCTAGATCCCTTTTGGACCATAGACCATCCTCCTCCATCAAACACATCTCTTTATTTTTCTCAATCCTCTTGTGGGGTTATTCTAACCAAAATCCATATGCCTCCACTGACTATCCCAAATAACATCTTCATATAATCTTTGTTTCCTTGAGTACACCTCATCGAGTATATTATCCTTCTAGCTTACTTGTTGAATATTCATTGTATTCTTTGGCATTAAATTGATTACTCATCACCTACATTTCTATCTCTAGGATATTCTTCATGACATCCTCTTCTTTTTCAACAATTCAATATCAAATAATTTCTCTACCTTTAATATAGCAAATACTTACCCTATTGTTTATTGATTTAGGATGTCTTCAAATAGTGTATCCACATCCCTTTGGAATGTTCTTCCTTATAACCTTTATCCACAAGTTTCATCACCCTATATAACCTTATCCTCTTATATACTTTATTTAAATGATAACACCATCAAATAATCATTATCTTCTCCCCAAAAATTTATGTGGGTCAATACCCATCTATAATACCTTTCACATATTCTATTGTTCCTTGTATAAAAAATCCATTGCCTTGATCTCATTCCTTCCCCCATGACACATGTGTGATATTATTCATCTTCCTTCATCCAAATGATCTTTGGCTCAAAAAAATATTTGTGTATGTTTCCTCCCACTAATTCAAGCTCTTTATCTCTATTCCTATTCATGAAGATTTCATATTTCTCTTATTCATCTTTTTCGTGTTCCCCATTACCTATAAAAAATCAATATTAAGGTAATCAAACATTATCTATACACATAATATTTTCAAACTTGATCAATTACTAATGTTTTCTCTCTTGTAGGAACCCATAGAGTCTCAATAAAGGGGTGGGGAAACCATTGGTGGTTTATAGGATTGTTGAAACTTATACCACCAGTTTCTATCTACGCAACCATCCCCTATACACTTCCCTAAGTTGTGCCTCATCTCTTACACACTCCTCTAAGAAATTCACCACTGTACTTATCCCCCTACCTAAACTTGAAACCCTTTTTGATAATTATTGAATGATGTTGGCCTAAGCTGACCCTGTATTCAAATTGATATTTGCATGTTATGGGGCTGACCTAGACCAAAACCTAACTTATTTTTATCAAATAACGATACAGAGTTGAAATGAGCCAACCCTATTGTCTAAAATTTTGAAAAGGTTTAGGGTTAGATTCAACTATATGTACACATCCATTTCCACCATTTATTAGAGAGAAGAAGAAGAAGAATATATTTAACATCTACTTATCCACCATTCTATTTCTGGAGCATTGCTTAGGGTTTTAATAATTTATTTGGAGATACGGATCTTGTCTTGTAGAGAAGTATTTTAGATTTATAGAGAAGTGTAGCCTAGAGTTGAATTATCCTTACATACCATAAAAACCTCTTGCAAAGTACCTTGGCCAAGGGAGAGATTGAGGCTCAATGGGTTCATCTTCAAAGTTAATTATTCCTAACTTTGTTCCTCCTTTGTTAAAGTAGATAGATTAGCATTTGTAATTATCTCCCATACATTAGGATTTTCTATACATTGAATTGATTATAAATATTCTATGCACGTTTACTTTTTATGTTTATTACCATCATTTTGTGCCACAAACTTTAGTGAGCACTAGATTAGATTTTACTTTACTTTGCATATACTTAGTGAATATGAAACATAGGACCTAGCTAGGGTTATTGCATAGTTTTTCTTGACTAAAGGCTTTGGAACCCTCTTTAGTGATATTATTGTGGTAAGATATCCCTTATTTAGGTATATAAGATCTATCTTGGTTATGATCTCTAATATCTAATGTATCAATAAACAGAAGTGTAAGTAGGATATATCTTCTCTGAAATATGATTGATTAATAGGTTAGTTGAATTTTATTTTGTATACATTCTGGTGAACCCAACATGAATCAAACCCTTGTAGGTTTTCTTTCATGCATTCATTTTTATCATCATATTATATATTTTGATTTTTTTAGTACTGTATCTAACCTATCAACACAATTATAATAGTTTGTGCACAGGTTTAACACATAGTCTCTCCAAAATGACTATGTTTTATTTGTGAAAGTCTTATCCAAATATAGGTGACTGGGTCAATTAGCTCGACACAGTCTTCTTCTTCAGTTATAGGATTGCATAAATAGTCAAGTCAATCGACTATATTTGCAGTTCTTATTTTTAGTATAAAGGATTGTAGACATAGTCAAACTAGTCAACTCTATTTGGAGATTCTTTTTAGCATACATTTTTTTTAGACTCTATCATTCCCATCAACTCTTTTTTCAAAATATTTAAATCAAAATTTGAACAACACAACATAAAATTTTCAAACTAAACATCTTCAAAACTACCAAGGTTCATTCTTACCTTCTCTATCATTTTAGTTTTTCATTTATAGTATCTTTTTCTAAGTTTATTTTCTAAAAAATTATAACCCTAAAACAAACTGGGTCGACTAGCTCAACATAGTTATGTAGCTTATCTTCTCTCCAGAATACATAGTTGACCTATTCCACTATGTTCTTCTAGATCTTGATTTTATAGAATAATATCGACCCTATCGACTTTGTTTTGTATTATTTATATATAGTGTCATCTGAACCAAATTTGTACTCTTCACAATCAAAGGAATCAACCTATTTTTCTTGTAATTGTTTCACTTTTCAATTTAATTATTTACATGCTTAGAGTAAAAAACATATACTAATTAGATAGTTTTTCAATTTAACAATTTAGTCACATTGTTTTTCTCTTTTGCACACACTTCCAAATCACTTACCATGAAAAAATATTATACGTTTTTCTTCCCAAGGTATATCTACATGGATTTCATCACCAAGGGGGAAGCCAAATTGGTTTTTTGGCCAAGTATAAACATGTGGTTGATGTCATATATTATCAAATCAAATGACACTCTTATCACTAGGAGATTATGAAGTGAGGGGTAAGACCCAATACCAAGCTAGTACCATCACCAATACATCTCCCTTTTATCCTAAGCTACTTAAAACTATCTATATATTGATTTCTAGTTCCTTATTTACATATAACTCCCCATCACATTAATTTTAAAATTTATTATAACTTAACAACATTTAGGAATGACCAATCAGTTAGCATTTACATTCAAGTTTTGTTTCTTGTTATTTGATCATTATATTTTGTATTACAAAACTTGCATTAGCCAATGTTAGTGTAAGGTTTGTATTATGTGTTCTAATTTGATCAATCAAATTGACCTAATTACTTGTGTACTTTATTTTATTTTATTAGATATTATTTTTAATTTTTTTCCCCAATTTTCAAAACATTTTTGTCCCTGTCAACATGGTCTATTATAGACTATTAATATTTCTTCCCTTCATTACATAGTTACCTTGTATGACTATGTATCTTTTTTAGCTTGTTTAGTTTTTCCATTTGGAGTACACAGTCAACCTCTCTAATTGTGTATCTTTGTCAACATGTTCTATTTCCTATTTTGCAATACACAATCAATCTATTTGACTATGTCCTTTGTTTATCCTATTTTTTCTTATCTAGTAGTATACAATCAACCTATATGGCTGTGTCCCTTTGTTCCCTATTCTCATTCCTATTTTATAAACATTGTTGATTGGTTTGATTCTTATTTCCATCAAGTTTTTAGCCTCTTTCCTTTATCATGAATTTATTGTTTTAAGATAATATAGAGTTAAATCAAACAAACATGATGAGTCTTACCAATCCTAATAGGTTTTTCAAGACACAACTTGTGGTTCCCACCTTGGATGAAAGCAATGTCCATGTTGCCACTCACACTACCAATTATGGGACTCCTTCCCATTCATCCTTAGTTCAGAATCTTTTATTCTCAGTAGAAGATTAGTGTGATTTAGAGTACACAACTGAAATGCTTTTCTTCATAAATTAATTTACTCAACATAAAATAAAATACCCTTCAACCATTTATAATATTATGATAGGTCCCCAAGTAGAAGAACCTCTTTCACCCTCCCTTACCTTTTCTCATGGATTTGGGGGAAACCCTTTCTTTACCTCTCAACCTTTTCCTTCTATTATGTCTTCTTCATAGACCATGATATATTCTTCTATGATTTCTTCAACATCAACACCAAGTATCTCTACTAACATGGTAGGTTCAACTTCTAGTGGACCTCTTCAAAAGACCCTTTCCAATGCTAACCATGCCACTAGCATATATTGTTACCAATGTTAACCATGATACTAGTGATTATTTTTCTACCCAAGCTTCTCATGACACTAGTATGGTGCATGCTACTACTCATAGTGAAACTCAAGACATTAATACTACTACTACTAGTAGTGCATTGCATGCTACACACACTATTCAAAATACTACCCAAACTCATCAACTCCTACTATAAACACTCAATCAAATGCATACTTTTCAAACCAATAAATTAAATCAAATGGTGTAGATGTAAAACAATCTCATTAACCTTCAAAACCAACCTCAATAGGTTTCATGGGGAGTGAAAAATTTAAATGCCACCTAGCCCACCTTAGGGATTCCCATGTTAACCTTATTCCTCAACCACCCATCATTAATAAAACAATCAAATAACTATTATTCTTTCCATAGGTTTCCCATGTAATAAGTTTTTCCTTCTCTACCAATGGCACCTCCTTCTCTACTAGTGGCACCCCTTTCTCTACTAGTGGCACCTCCTTATCACCCTACATATATCATTCCTATGCATGCACCTATTATTCTCCTTGAGTATTATATGCACAAGATCCATCATGATCATGATCCTTTAGCTACACCTACATTTTTTTATTGAGGAGATTAAAAAATAAGTCTTTGCACATATTTCCATGAGGATTGATGAGACTCTGGTTGTCACTAGGATCTATCTTCATAGAGATGTTTTAGATGTCATGGAAAAAATTTATGGGAAAAATTATCAAATTTTTTTGAACGTGGTATGGTGTTATTTCCAATTGTTCTTCATTATTATTTTAGATTGGATTTGTGATCCATTTTTATATATATTATACACTTGACTATGTGTCAAATTTGGTATCACCTATCTATTTTACATGGATCTTTATATCATTATTTATATATTTTATATGGTTTAATTCACTTTCCTCTTTCTTATGGATTATTATAATTTAATCCATGATTGCACATTTATTTTTATGAGTTTACTTCTTTCATGGATTATTTTTATATTACAATGATTATTTTCTATCTTATCTCACATAAAACTTAGATAATTATTATTGTGACTTGGTTATATACACCTTGATTCCCTTAGTAATCTCTCTCTACCATATGATAATTTAGCAAGCAATACCTCTAATTATACTTATATTTACCGATATACTTTGGATCTTGCTTTGTTCCTTTATATTCCTTTCACATACCAAGCAAACATACAGTTGATAGTTGAGATTACATACTAGTTCTTAGGTAAGACTAAGTGTTTAGTCAGTCACATCTTTATATACTTAACTTCCTTTAACCAAAGTATAAATCTTATTCATGTGTATCACTTTTATCTCTCATGTTTTTTATTACAAATCCATATGGAGGAGAATTTTAAAATCCATAAAAAAGTTAAAAGCCAAATCATTTAAACAAAAGACAATGATTCAAAAGGCAACATACAAATTCAAAAGTTAAATCATATTAAAAGACATGATTCATATCACATATCATATTTCTAATCAAAACTCAAACTTTAAAGTTGGCCTCATGATAGATTCAAGTTCCATTGGGGTGTGGTAGGCCAGTAGATTAGGATAGGAGAGTAAAAATATATTTTAGTGCTACCTACTTTCTCACACAAGTACCCAATCTTCATAGTAGATCGACGGTTCTATAAGAGGTATTGAGGAATGGGCATTATGTTGTGGGAAGGTAGGTCCATTTTGATTTTCTTATTCATATAACCAACATGAATTGATCTTAGTATGTCACATGTTTTCTTATACAATTTTATACTTATTGTGAGTAGGTATACTTTGTATTTTGATGGTCATTAGACTCTTAGTGTCTCTCTTTTGTACTTAATATGCCTCATGTTTCCTAAGGCCTTTTTATAGATGCATATGTCATGTTTTTTACGTTCCATCTTTCATTATAACATTACTAATATTTCCCCTTAAAAAATATTGTTTTTTAACTTATCATTCCCCTTAGGGGTTACCTTTATGATTTATAGTTTAATAACAATGATAAGACTAGGCTATAAAACATTTCCTTATTACCATTCACCTCATTGGTGTTCCCCTTGTGAGTTTCAGTGTAAGACCATGGATAGGACTAGGTCAATAATAAATTATGCCATTACAAACATGTTTTAAAAATCATTCCCACAGTTGTTTCCACCTCATTGGTGTTCCCTTTGTTAGTTACAATGTAAAACTATGGATAGGACCAAGCCCTCTTAAAATATTCCAATACCTAGTTCATACTATCACCAAGTCACAATGAAATTACATGTGTCAAATTTGAGATAATTAGTATTCAATTATGAGTTACACATAATTGACATACTTACCATCTTGATTTAGTAATTTTATGCTTGCTTCATAAGTCTTTCACTTTTATCTTCTGATTGAATGTATGCTTATAATCATTTTATTAAATTTTTCATACCTTCTATCTTGAATTAGTGTGATTAATTTTATTTCCACTTACATTTTATTTTTCTTTACATACCTCCCATCTTGATTTAGTATGATTGATTGACTTAATTGTTTTGTTTTTATACCATTAGTTTTCATGCATTTTCTATTTTATTAGAAAAAAATTAGACTTCCCAACATGATATAGTATGATTTTTATATTTTTTAATTTAGTGCAAATATTTTACATGGTTTGAAAAAATTTGTTATTATTTTTTTCATTTTTGGTTTATTATACTTATTTGACTTTTATTTTTACACATTTCCCATAATGATATAGTGTGTATTACATTTTTTATTACTTATACTTTTCCAAATCATTTTTTGCCTTTTTATTTTTAACCATGCATGCATATCACATAATGATAGAAAAGAAAACACACATCACATATTTCCCATAGCATAAAAAACAAAAGCCAAATACATGTGTTATAAAGGAAATATATCCATACATCCACATCCAAATCTTAGTATAACTCATAAGATCAATAAACTCTCAACATTAATATATATCATTGGTTTTATAAAATACAAAGTAAAAAATATAATAGCTATAACTCTAAGGTTTTGATCCATAATGTTTAACTTGTGGCCTAGCCTTGCTACCCATGGATGCTTGTGACTGACCCTTCTGAATAGTGAATTTTAAAAATGTAGTTCAAGATCTCAAGCCAACACCCTATCCCTATACCTCTATAATATGGAAGGTAATCACCATGTGCATGACTCGCTCCTATGTTAAGCCCTATGAGGCCTGAGCCTATCCAAATCCAACCCTTGATGGTGGTTGTAACATATCATCAAATGCATGGAGTAACCTAGTTGGCTATTACACAGTGAACCTCTCATATATCCATGTGCTTAGTAGAATCATAGATCCTATCATATTTTATCCCTAGGATAACATGCCATACATATCAATGTGTATGAGCTTAACCCAAGTGATAGAATAAAAATCATATAACATTCCCTAATCCAAAATTTATTGGTACATGGCTATCATGTACAATGGTACCTTATTATCTGACTTGTGATACAACACTCATGTTGTCACAAGTCTTATCATAACCTTCCAGATGTTCAAAATGGATGCAAGATAAACATCAAACAAGATCACATGTCACCTATGATAGATCCTATTAGAGCATGTATCCCATTGAGTTAAGGCTCATCTATCATCCTCCACCTCTAGTGTATCACAAATCACCAGTGCCCACTTATCAAAAGTCCAAGTAATGCATGGATATCCTCCAAAGTGATAACCACATGTATGGTGTCCCCCTCCACCTCCCATCAGAAAGTGTTGGTCAACCATTCCCATTCTCTTAGGAATATTACAATGAGATCAACACTTAGAGGGATCTATCTCATCTTCATAATACCTCCGAAGCCCAAGGTGACCAATCAATCCCTATCCACATTTTCCAACCATTCTAATATATTTGATAGCCAAGATGCATCCACTAAGTGCCAAAATCTCTAGTGTCTTTGTAAAATATCAAACAACAGAGGATGCATTAGATATATATTTCATAATAATTAAAATACATTGTTAAATATTCTCAAAAATTCACAAATTAGCTAATTCATCATCTTTCATGATTTAGTTTTCTATTTTTCTTATTTTTATACACAATTAGCCTATTTGATACTAAATCAGCCTTGTCACAGTCTTGTCATACTACATCAACACATTGATATGTAGTTGGCCCTTTCTTTTTAGATTGTATCGGTCTATTCAATACTAAATCAACCCTTTTCTAGTTTTAGCATACTACATTAGCTCTCTAGTAGGTAGTTGGCCCCATTTAGCAAAATGTATCCACCACATATTACCAATTGCATCAGCCAAAGGGTACTATGTTATCCATCTTCCTATTTCAAACTATATCAACCTCCTACTATGTATTCATCCATCTTCAGTGATACTATATCATCCCACTGCTACATAGTTGGTCCCTATTTCTCTCTTACCTTACAAATGCAATTGATAGGGTCAACTATATTCTTTGTTTTCAACAAATTTTTGACCAGTTATCATAAATGCCTTATTGGTCTGATCTTTTCTTCTCCAATACCCTGTTTTACCCCTAGTCTACCTAAAAATTTCCTAGTGTCAATTTCAGTGTCTAGATTTTTCCTATCATCCAATTTTCTATATTTAGATTAATTTCAAATAAAATTTCTCAAATATTTGAAATTAATGATTTCTTACATGTACTACACATGTTGCAATAATTATGCATCCTCCATGTTGTAGTTGTCATCTTCTCACCATGGTATCTCTCTAGGCTCAAATTGAGTCTCTCAGAACAAAAATTTCTTAGAATAGTAAAATAATAAATGAATTATTTTTCACCCTATTTAAATTTACTATTCAAAATAATATACCTATCAAATATTTATAATTAGATTCCATTTTTGACCATATCTTTGTTTCTACTAGATATTTTTCTTAACCATGAAATGTTCTGAAATCTTATCACATTAGAGAATAGTTTCACATATTACATGTATATTTTGCAATTTTTTTTTATTTTTTAGTCTTTTCACTATTTTTTACAAGTTTGCCTAGTGTTTCCTACATTGGAAACCTTCACATTTATTTCACTTCATTCATTACCTACATCACTAAGGTAAGTAAAGGTATGTGTTTTTCAAAATTTTCCTTTAATTTATCTTATTTGTTTGTTACTATTATTCAGCTTTAGCATTGTCTATTACTATGTTTTTTCTAGAAGCACCATTTCTTGTTGTACCTATGTGACACATGATGAGATTTGAGTGGGGCATATGCATACACATAATGTTTTCAAACTTTATTAATTACTGATGATTTATCTTGCAAGAACCCATTGAGTTTCAATCTCTCTGAGTGCACGCCTTAAGGGTGAACTAAGAAAGGGGTGGGTTGACCATTGGTGCTTTGTAAGATTGTTTTCCCCTATACCACCACTTGATATTTACACAACCATTTCCTATACACTTCCCTAAGTTGTGACTTATCTCTTACACACTCTTTCAATTAATTCACCACCTTACTTAACCCTATTTAAGCCTAAAACCCTTTTTGACATTTACCAAATAATGTCAGCCTGGGTTGACCCTGTATTTAAATTGATATTTATACATTATAGGCCTAGGTCAGTCTTGGTTGATGTAGACTGAGACTTAACTTATTTTTATCAAATAACAACACATAGTCAAATTGGGCTAACCTTGTTGGCTAAACTTTTAGAAAGGTTTATGGTTAGATTCAACTATATATACACATCCATTTTTGCCATTTATTAGAGAAGAAGAAGAAGAAGAAGAAGAAGAAGAAGAATAAGAAGAAGAAGAAGAAGAAGAAGAAGAAAAAGAATATTATATTTACATTAATTTATCCACCATTCGACTTGAGGAGCATTGGTTAGGGTTTTAATACTTTATTTGAAGATACAAATCTTGTCTTATGGAGAAGTATTTTAGATGCATAGAAAAGTTGTGTGGCCTAGATCTGACTCATCTTTTTAATCCTTACATACCATAACAACCTTTTAGAAGCATCTTTTCTAAGGGAGAGATTGAGGCTCGATGGGTTCATCTTCGAAGGTAAATATTCCTAACTTTGTTATTCTTTTGTTAAAGTAGATAGATTAGCATTTATACTTATTTCTCATACATTGGGATTTCCTATACATTGACTTGAGTATATATATTATATGCATGTTTAGTTTTTATGTTTATTACCCCTATTTTGTTCCACAAGCTTTGGAGGGCACTAGATTAGATTTTACTTTACTTTGAATATAATTAGTGAATATGAAAATATATGACCTAGCTAGGGTTATTACATGGTGTTGATTGACTAAAGGCTTTGGAACCATCTCTAATGATATTATCATGGTAAGAGATCCCTTGGTTAGGTCTAGTGGATCCATTTTTGTCATGACCCTAGATATCTAATGTATAATCAAATGGAAGTGTAAGTAGGATTTATCTTCTCTAAGCTAAGATTGATTAATAGGTCAACTACATTTTCATTTATAGACATTCTAGTGAACTTGATGTGAATCAAACCCTTATAGGCTTTCTTTCACACATTCATTTTTTTATCATCATATTATTTATTTTGATTTTTACAGTACTTCATTGAAATTGTTGATATAATTCTAATAGTTTTTGCACATGTTCAACACATAGTCACTCTAAAATGACTCTATTTGTGCAAGTCTTCTCTAGATATAAGTGATTGGATTGATTAGTGTGATAGTCTTCTTCTTTAGTTACATTATTTCATACATAATCAAGCTAGGCATCTCTATTCACAATTATTCTTTTTTAGCATATAGGTTTACAGACATAGTTGAGCCAGTTAACTTTATTTTCATATTTGTTTTAGCATATAGGTTTCAAAGACTCCGTCGACCCAATCAAATCTATTTTTAAAATATTTAAATCAACTTTTGACCAACATAATATAAAATTTTCAAACTAAACATCTTCAAAACCACCAAGGTTCATTCTTTCCTTCTCTATCATTTTAGTTTTTCATTTACAATATTATTTTTCAAAAATTTACAGTATAAAAAATCATAACCATACAAAAAATTAGGTCAACTAGATTGACACACTTCTATAGCCTATCGTCTCTCTAGAATACATAATCGACATGCTTGACTGTGTTCTTTCAAATCTTGCTTCTATAGAATAGTAGCGACCTTGTCGACTATGTTCTTTATTATTTGCATACTATGTCACCTGAATGACTATCTAATATTCATAGTCAAAGTAATTAACCCATTTTACTAGTAATTATTTCACTTTTAATTTCAATTGCTTACATGCTTAGAGTAAAAAATATAGACTAATTAGATGGTTTTTACATTTAACAATTTATTCACACTATTTTTCTCTTTTGCACACACTTCTAAATCACTTAACATAAAAAACATTATTCATTTTCATTTACAAGGTATAACTACTTAGATTTCATCATCAAGGGGAAAGTCAACTTGGTTTTGTGGTCAAGAATAAACATGTGGTTGTTGGTATATAATGGCAAATCACCAGACACCCTTATCTCTATGAGATTGTGAAGTGAGGGGGTAGGCCCCAATACCAATATAGTATCATCACCAATATAACTCCCTTTTGGCCTAAAATAATTTTTTTATAATTCCTTCTTACAGCTAACTCCCCATCATATTAATTTCAAAATTAATTATAACTTAATAGCATTTAGGAATGACCAATTAGTTAGCATTTACATTCAAGTTTTGATAATTGCTCTTTGATCATTATACTTTATATTTCAAAACTGACATTAGCCAATGTTAGTGTAAAGTTTCTATTTTGTGTTCCAATTAGATTAATCACATTGATATAATTGATTGTGTAATTCACTTTATTTGCTTAGATATTATCTTGCAATTTTTTTCCTTATTTTTAGAACAATATTATCCCTATCGACAGAGTCTCTTATAGACTATTAATATTACTTCCCTTTAATACATAGTCACCCTGTATGATTGCATATCTTTTTCAATATTTTCAATTTCTCCCTCTAGATTACATAGTCTACTTATCCAACTATGTATCATTTTCAGCTTGTTATGTTTCCTATCTTGTAGTACATAATCGATTTGTCTCATTGTGTCCTCTATTTATCCTTTTGTATTTCTTATCTAGTAGTACACAGTCAACCTGTATGACTGTCTCCCTTTATTTCTTTTTTTATTTTTTGTTTTATAGAACACTATCAATTGATTTGATTATATATATTATTAGTTAATTCTTATTTCTATCAACTTTTTAGCCTCTTTCCTTCATCATGAATTTCTTGTTTGAAGATAATACAGAGTTAAATTATACAAACATGATGAGTCTTACCATTCCTAATAGGTTTCCCAAGACACATCTTGTGGATCCCACCTTGGATGAAATAAATTTCCATGTTTCCTTTCACACTACCAATTATGAGAATCCTCCCCATTCATCATAAGTTCATAATATTTTGTTCTCCTTAGAATATGATCATGATTTAGAGTACACAACTGAAATGCTCTTCTTCATAAATGAATTTCCTCAACATAGAGGAAAAGACCCTTTAACCATTTATAATCTTATGATAGGTCCCCAAGTAGAAGAACCTCTTGCACCTTACCCTACCTTCTCTTACAAATTTGGGGGAACACTTTCTTTTCCTCTCAACCTTTTCCTTCTATTCTATCTCTTTCACACACCATGACATTTTCTTTTATGACTTCTTTAACTAATATGGTAGGTTCAACTTCTAATGGGCCTCTTCAAAATACCCTTTCTAATACTAACCATGCCACTAGTGCATCTTTTGATACTAATTTTAACCATGATACTATTGCTTCTTTTGCTACCCATGATTCTCATTCCACTAGTGTGGTGCATGTTACTATGCATAGTGAAACTCAAGCCATTAATACTAATATTAATCCATCACATGTTGTGTACACTAGTAAAAATACTACTTAAACTCATCAAATCCTAATAAAAATACTCAATCAAATGCATACTTTTTAAATAAATAATGCAAAAAAAATGTAGATGTAAAACCATCTTGTTAACCTTCAAAACAAATCTCAACAGGTTTCAACACAAAATTCAAATGCCCCCCACCCCCCCTTAGGGATTCCCATGGTAACCTTATTCCTCAACCATCCCTCATTAATATAAAAATCAAATATCTATTCCTCCTTCCATAGGTTGCCCACATAATAAGGTTCCTCCTTCTCTACCAGTGTTACTTCCTTCTCTACCAATGGCACCCTTTTCTTTGCCAATGGTACTTCCTAATCACCCCAAAGATACCATTATTATTTAGGAACCTATTCCTCTCCTTGAGTATCTTACACACAATATCCCTTATGAGCATGATCCTTTAGCTACACCTACATTTTCTATTGATAAGAATTAAAAAAAAGTCTTTGCATAACTTTCCATGATGATTCGTGAGACTCTGGATGCCATTGGGATCCATCTTCATAGAGATGTTTCAAATGTCATGGATAATATTTGCAAGAAAATTTATCAGTATTTGTGAACACAACATGTTGTTCTTTCACATTGTTCTTCATTATGATTTTGGATCAGATTTGTGATCCATTTTTATATATCTTATACACTTGACTATGTGTTGAATTTGGTTTCACCTATTTATTTTACATTGATCTTTATATCATGATTTATGTGTTTTATATGATTTAATTTACTTTCCTATTTGTTATGGATTCTTATCATTATTTCCATGATTTCACATTTATGTTTATGAGTTCACTTCTTTCATGGATTGTTTTTCTATTACAATGATTATTTACAATCTTATCTCACTTAAAACTCAAATAATTATTATTGCGACTTGCTTATATAAACCTTGATTCCATTAGTAATCTCTATCTACCATATGATCAGTTAGAAATCAAGATGTCTCATTGTACTTCTATTTACCAATCTATTTTGGATCTCCCTTTATTCCTTTATATTCTTTTCACACTAAGAATACATATGGTTGAAACTTGAGATTACATATTGGTTCCTAGGTAAGCCCAAGTGCTTATTCAATCATATCTTTAGATACTTAGCTTATTTTAACCAAATTCTAAAACTCATTCATGTGTATCACCTTTATCACTCATGTTGGTTATTCCAAATCTGTATGGACGAGGAATCATAAAATCCATAAAAAAAGTTAAAATCCAATCATTTAAAAAAAATACAATGATTTAAAAGGAAAAATACAAACCCAAAAGTCAAATCACATTAAAATAATTGATGCATAGCACATCTCCTATTTATAATCAAATCTCAAACTCCATAGTTGGCCTCATGATAGATTCAAGGTCCATTAGGATGCGGTAGGCCAATAGATTGGGATAAGAGAATTAAAAAAATCTGAGTGCTACCTACTTTATCACATAAGTACCTAATATTCTTAGTAGACTAAAAACTCTGTTAAAGGTCCAAATAAGTAGGGAACATGTTATGGGAAGGTAGGTCCATTTTACTTTTCTTATTCATATAACCAACATGAGTTGATCTTAGTATCTCACCTATTTACCTATATAACTTTATGCTTATTATGGGAAGGTATAATTAGCATTTTGATGGTCAACAGACTCTTAATGTATCTCCTTTGTACCTAGTGCTTCATGTTTCCTAAGGCCTTCTCACAGATGCCTATGTCATGATTTTACACTCCCTATTTCATTACTATTGACCAAATTTGACCCTGTAGGTCAAATTAGGACCCTTATAGGTAAAAACTTGAACCTTAGATGTTTTAATAGGTCTAATATTATGTTTTAAGGTGTATTATAGGTCATTTGATGTCATTTGATGTCACATTAGCCTTGGTCTTGGTCATTTTCAATATTTATGTCTTTTTTGAGTTATTTTGGGGGTCAAAATAGAGTATTAAATGACTTATACAGTCTCCTTGGGAAATTTTAAGGTTTAAAAAGGTGATGTCACATCCCATGTTTCCTAATAAGTTTTAATTAATTTTTTTTAACTAGAAAGTGGTAGGTTTTTTAGAAGAAAGAGAAATTTTATTAGAAAAAGAGGAGTTTTAATGAGGTGTATAGACTTGTACAACCTCCTATAGTTGATGAAACTTCAAGAGTGTCCCTTGGTCTTCCATACACTTTTTTTAGTGATTAGTTTTATCAAAATCTCTAAAATTTGAGAAAATGGCTTCTCTCTTCTTCCATTAGGCTTGGAAAGCAAGAACTAGTCAGCATGTTTATACTTGGTACGGCTAGTAGGGGATGTTTCAAACAAATTGCTCTTGGGGGTGTTTTATAGACTCATTAATCTTCCATTTTATGTTTTTTTTGTAGAGGAATGGTGTCTTGTACTTTATGAACAATTCCTAATAAGTTGACCTATCTAATTTGCTCATTAATCTATGTACCCTATAGGTTTTAATCTTGTATGGATAGTTATGTACAATCAAAATGCTAAGATTGATTTTAAAATGATTAGTTTCATGTTTTTAAAATATCTCATGGGCTGTTTAGTTTAGTTTGTGGGTTGATGTCCCAGGTGGAATGGCAGTCATTTTCACTACTTACAAAAGGTTGTATTATCTAAAAGAGCCTCATGTGAAGGGGATATGATGTTTTACATATTTTAATACTATATAGAGCACCTAAATTCCATATTTAAATTCAAAACATCATTCTTGGATCAAACATTCAATCATGACATACAATCAACTCTTTACTCAATTTCACTTGCAGCCATGTTGAATCACATGTGTGGAACCTGTTTGGTAGCTTCATGGAGGTGAATTTAAGGTCTCAATACATTTAGTATGTCTTTAAAAGTAGGAAAAAATAATTAATAATCTCTAAAGAGTTTATAAAGGGACTGTGATAGTCAATACACTGTGCATATATAGGCAGCTCTTTAAATATATAAGTATCTCAGAATGATGCCATGATGGAATGAGAGCTCCGATAGGTGTTTCAAATCTTTTGGAGTGGGAAGAGTGTCTTTTTTCACTTTTTTAAGGTATAGAGTGAATCCCAAACATATATCTCTTGTACACTACCTATATTACTATTCACTACCTAAACTCATAGTCTACTACCATTGAGATGCACTTCCAGGTTCCCTCATGGAGAATCTCATGTTGAAATGGAATGTTTGAGATGAGAAAGGTTTTTGATAGTGAGAAGAGTTATTTGAGACTTTTGAAATGGGTATAACCTACATTATAAACCATAGATCATGCATATTTCCCATCAGATCATCTACTACCTACATTGTGGAATGTCCACCTACAGGTGGCCTTAACAGAGAACTAGGGTGTCATATGAGTTATGAAAAAAGTGGTGAAACTCATTTTTGAGTACTAACATGCTGAAGGGATAATGTTAAACCTATGTGGAATACTAAGTTAGTAGTCCAACTGTGAGGAACTTTCAAAAGGAAAGATGACTGTAACTCAGGAACCTTTTCCCAAAACTACCAAAATAGAGGTCTGGGCCATTTTTGTCAAGGGCATAAAAAAATGTTAACATGAATTTGATGCCTACTAATGGCCTTGTATTGTATCCTCTAAATATAATATGAGATATAAAAATTTTTGAGGGTGGAAGATTAGTGGAAGATAGTTTTTTAAGAGACCTAATATGCACTCTTGAACACTAATTTTAGATAGTAATGACAATAGGATTTGAAGTGTTAATGTGACCTTAACATCCCAAAGTGTAAATAAGGAATATTATTCATGATTCAAGGAACTTATAAAGTGAAATACATCTCAAGGAGCATAAACACCATTATTATATGTTGATATGAACTTTTGGGGGTCTAATCTACACCTACATGAGTCCCTTCATTTGAAAAACATTCACCTATAGTAGAGTATTGACCTCTACATCATTCATGGCAAAGTCTTAAGCATGCAATAAATATCATTTTGGTTATTGGAAGATGATTTAAAATTCCTTATATATTCTCAAGGTGATGTGAAGTCTTTTCTAAGATAAAAGACACCTACAGGACCCCACATAGTCAACTATAGTTGATTGTGAGGGGTAGAGAGCAAAGGGATTGGGTTCTTGAGGTGAATATAACCTAAATATGGAATGAATAGGTATAAAACTTACCAAATGATATTTTAAGGTCTCAAAAAGTCTATTTAAATGTTTCAAAATTCTAATTCATGCAAAATGCACCTACTTGTGCCTCACCCAAATAGGAAATATAGCCAAGTACCTTGACCAGTCAAATAGGGTACATGATTGAGGGGTTTTAGCAAGGGTTACAATGATAAAGTGATTGGAATGGTTTTTAAAATGGCATTTAAATATTTTTATGTCCTAATATCAAGGGAATAGAGCATAAAAACCCTAATCAAGGGTAATACATAATCAAATGCTCAATCTACCTTTCCAGGGGTATGTTTTGGAATTTTGAGGAGTTGGGGGGTTAGATGACATAAAAAAGGGCCCAAATTTGGTGCATAAGGTATCCATATCCTATATAATCCTCTCAAACATTCATTTTGTATGATGAAATAGGAGGAGTGCCCTATGTTTTATCTCAAATAGAGGACAATCTTTTTATGAGCAAAACCTACAGTCTTGAGGAATGAAGAGAAAGGGATGAAATAGGAGTTGAGTGAACCTTTATAAGAGGTGTGTGGAGTTTAAAAAAACCTAATAAAAAAATGGAAACATATCACAGAGGGATAAATCCCAATAGGATGACCTAGACCCTCAAACTTGTAGGTAAGTCTACTAGGCATGATTAGGCCTAAAATTCAAATGAGAGGTCACTTTCACTTCTAACTCTTAGTAAGATTTATAACTGGTTATAAAATTTTATAGGATGAATTTAGACAAGTATAATCTATTTGGATGTAGGATAAGTCATGAAAGGTCACTTTTGGTTTAGAGACAGTCCAAGCCTACAGGGAATGGAGGAAAAGCTCGATAAGGTAATTTTGAGTGCTCATATCTCCCTTGTCACTTTGCATGGAGATATAAGGATTTTAAGGAGGTTTATGTAGGTATTGAAAATTTATCTTGTGAAAATTTTATACAACTTCAACATCAAATCTGCATGATCAAAGCTTAAGAGCCTAAAGCACTCACAACCCTCACAACCTTAGTTAATGACCCAACTAAGAAAACAAGATTGGAGGGATATCTAGATAAGATGGAATGGGAATGAAAATGATTTAAAAATATAGGGGACTCTCCAATTACCCTTCTCATCCACTTGAGGTGTTTCATACCTTTACGAATAGGGTATAAAATTGCTTTTCTTGACTATTTTGTGTATTGTGCATGTTCTAGGAGGTTTCAAGAGATGAAATAAACCTTGGGAGGAAGATAGATTATTAAGATAACTCCCCATGTCTATTTAATATTTCATAAAAAATCTTAAGTATGCCTACCATAGCTCTCATCTCAGTCATCAAAATTGGCATAGTGAACATGATAGTGAGAAGGGTGAAAAATTTAAGTGGATGACTTTTTAAGGTCTACCTAAGCATTCTAAGGCCATGGAGAGTATTTTTAGGTGTCATCCACTCCATTTCATTAATTTTCATGAAAAAATTAATTTAATTTTGAGGCCAAGTGTGAGGGGTGTGTGAAAGAGAAGTTTTCTTTGAGTGCAGGCAGTGATGG